>JAULUF010000031.1:792500-800000 GCA_031834385.1 Semotilus atromaculatus
CTAACTCTCACACACACACACACACACACACACACGCACAGACATGCTCACTATCTCACACACGCACAGACATGCTCACTAACTCATACACACACACACACACACACACACTCATGCACATACTCACAAATGCACACACTCACACACCCACACACAAACTCGCTCACACACACACACTCAATTACATACACTCACAAATGCACACATTCACACACACACACTAACTCGCTCACACACACACTCACAAATACACACACTCACTTGCTCACACACACACACACACACACACACACACACACACACACACACACACACACACACAGACACACAAACACTCACTAACTCACACACGCACAGACATGCTCACTAACTCACACACACACTAATTCTCTCACACACACACATACACACACATACACACACACACACACACACACACACACACACACACACTCAAGTTTACAGTGTTTAGAGTTTACAAGTGTATAAATTGATGAGTTTATAAGTGTACGAGTTTAGAGTTTATAAGTTTAAATGAGTCTTAAGAGTTCAGTTTATAGTTTAAATGAGTCTAAGAGTTCAAAGTTTATTAATTTATGAGTTAATTAGTTTATAAGTGTGTTAATTCAAAGTTTATTAGTTTAAATGAGTCTCAATGGCTCATTTAGTATATAGAATGGCAGTTTGATTTAGTCTAGGGTTTCAAGGGATTTTGATTTGAATTTTTGACAGTTGGGGAGTTTGAAAATCTGAAAATTCCGCAATGTTAAGTCAATGGGAGTTTTTCCGAGTTTTGATCGTCATTTTTAGGAAAACCGTAAGTCCGATCAGTTTGAAAAGACAGAGCAACTAACTTCAGAATAGGTCAAAGGTCTGAGCCGAATTTGGAGTATGTGGAGTTAACGGTCTAGGCCGCATTAAAGTCAACAGTTTTCTAAGAAGAATAATAATAATAACTAGACAAAGTTCGTCGAGACAAACTTTAAGTTGGCTTGTGAAAGTTTGGACCAGAAAGTTTGAAGAAGTTGAAAGTAGTTTGAAGTTGAAAGTAGTTTCTAGTTTAAATTAGTTTAAAGTTTAATTAGTTTGAAGTAGTTTTAAAGTAGTTTATATTTTAAAGTATTTTAAAGTTTAACTTAGTTTAAAGTTTAAAGTAGTTTATAGTTTAAAGTTTAACTTAGTTTAAAGTTTAAAGTAGTTTAAAGTTGCTAGGGTGTTTCTAGTGGGTTGCTAAGGTGTTCTGGGTGGTTGCTAGGCTGTTCTAAGGTATTTTGTTTGGTTGCTAGGATGTTGCTAGGGGGTTCTAAGGTATTTTGGGTGGTTGCTAGGGTGTTGCTAGGGTGTTCTGAGGTATTTTGGGTGGTTGCTATGGTGTTGCTAGGGTGTTTGCTATGGTGTTGCTAGGGTGTTCTAAGGTATTTTGGGTGGTTGCTAGGGTGTTGCTAGGGTGTTCTAAGGTATTTTGTGTGGTTGCTATGGTGTTGCTAGGGTGTTCTATGGTATTTTGGTTGGTTGCTATGGTGTTGCTAGGGTGTTCTAAGGTATTTTGGTATACACACACACACTAACTCGTTTACACACACACTTTCTCTTTCACACACACGCACAGACACGCTCACTAACTCACACATACACACTCACGCACACACACTCACTCACACACACACACACACACACTCTTTCTCTCACACACACACAGTCACACACACAGACTCACTCGCTCACACACTCACTCACTTACACACTCAGAGTTTATATGAGTTTAGAGTTTATAAGTTTTAATGAAGTAAATTTAGTCATTTGAAGTTCAAATTAGTTTAAAGTTTAAATTAGTTTAAAGTTTAAATTAGTTTGAAGATTAGTAAGAAAGAAAGAAAGAAAGAAAAAAAGATTAGTGAAAAAGAAAGATAGATTAGTTAGAAAGAATGAAAGAAAGATAGATTAGTAAGAAAGAAAGATAGATTAGTAAGAAAGAAAGAAAGAAAGAAAAAAAGATTAGTAAGAAAGAAAGAAAGATAGATTAGTTAGTAAGAAAGAAAGAAAGATAGATTAGTTAGAAAGAAAGAAGGAAAGAAAGATAGATTAGTAAGAAAGAAAGAAAGATAGATTAGTAAGAAAGAAAGATTGATTGGTAAGAAAGAAAGAAAGAAAGATAGATTAGTTAGAAAGAAAGAAAGAAAAAAAGATTAGTAAGAAAGAAAGAAAGAAAGATAGATTAGTTAGAAAGAAAGAAAGAAAAAAAGATTAGTAAGAAAGAAAGAAAGAAAGAAAAAAAGATTAGTAAGAAAGAAAGATAGATTAGTTAGAAAGAATGAAAGATAGATTAGTAATAAAGAAAGAAAGATAGATTAGTAAGAAAGAAAGAAAGAAAAAAAGATTAGTAAGAAAGAAAGAAAGATAGATTAGTTAGAAAGAAAGAAAAAAAGATTAGTAAGAAAGAAAGATAGATTAGTTAGAAAGAAAAAAGATTAGTAAGAAAGAAAGAAAGAAAAAAAGATTAGTAAGAAAGAAAGAAAGAAAGAAAAAAAGATTAGTAAGAAAGAAAGATAGATTAGTTAGAAAGAATGAAAGATAGATTAGTAAGAAAGAAAGAAAGATAGATTAGTAAGAAAGAAAGAAAGAAAGAAAAAAAGATTAGTAAGAAAGAAAGAAAGATAGATTAGTTAGAAAGAAAGAAAAAAAGATTAGTAAGAAAGAAAGATAGATAAGTTAGAAAGAAAAAAGATTAGTAAGAAAGAAAGATAGATTAGTTAGAAAGAAAGAAAATAAATTAGTAAGAAAGAAAGAAAGATAGATTGGTTAGAAAGAAAGAAAAAAAGATTAGTAAGAAAGAATGAAAGAAAGAAAAAAAGATTAGTAAGAAAGAAAGATAGATTAGTTAGAAAGAAAGAAAGAAAAAAAGATTAGTAAGAAAGATAGATTAGTTAGAAAGAAAAAAAGATTAGTAAGAAAGAAAGAAAGAAAAAAAGATTAGTAAGAAAGAAAGAAAGAAAGAAAAAAAGATTAGTAAGAAAGAAAGAAAGATAGATTAGTAAGAAAGAAAGAAAGAAAGAAAAAAAGATTAGTAAGAAAGAAAGAAAGATAGATTAGTTAGAAAGAAAGAAAAAAAGATTAGTAAGAAAGAAAGATAGATTAGTTAGAAAGAAAAAAAGATTAGTAAGAAAGAAAGATAGATTAGTTAGAAAGAAAGAAAGAAAAAAAGATTAGTAAGAAAGAAAGAAAGAAAAAAAAATTTGTAAGAAAGAAAGAAAAAAAGATTAGTAAGAAAGATTTCTTTCCTGTGTGTGTGTGTGTGTGTATTCAAGCACATACACACACACACACAGACACGCTCACTAACACACAAACACACACACACACACACACACAGACACACACACACACACACACACACACACACACTAACTCGTTCACACACACACTCTCTCTTTCACACACACAAACACACACACACGCACGCACAGACACGCTCACTAACACACACTAACTCGTTCACACACACACACACTCTTTCTCTTACGTTCACACACACACACACTCTTTCTCTTACACACACACACACAAAGACACGCTCACTAGCGCACACACACACTCAAGCACATACACACACACACACACACAGACACACACACACGCACATACACGCTCACTAACACACTCATTCACACACACACACACACACACACACGCTCACTAACACACACGCACACACACACACACACACACACACACACACACTCACTCACGCACATACACACACACTCTTTCTCTCACACACACACGCACATACACGCTCACTAACTCACACACACAGACACGATCACTAACTCGTCCACACACACACACACTTTCTCTTTCATACACACACATACACGTTCACTAACACACACACACACGCACATACTCACACACACACACACACACTAACTCGTTCACACACACACTCTCTCTTTCACACACACACACACACACGCACAGACACGCTCACTAACACACACACACACACACACACACTAACTCGTTCACACACACTCTTTCTCTTACACACACACACACGCACATACACGCTCACTAACACACACACTCAAGCACACACACAGACACACAGACACGCTCACTAACACACACACACACACAAACACTAATTCGTTCACACACACACTCTATCTTTCACACACACACACACACACAGACACGCTCACTAACACACACTAACTCGTTCACACACACACACTCTCTTACACACACACACACAGACACGCTCACTAACACACACACACACTCAAGCACACACACACACACACATACACACACACACACTAACTCACACACTCATGCACATACTCACAAATGCACACACACACACACACACACACACTAACTCGTTCACACACACACATACACACTCGCTCACACACACACACACACACACACACACACACTCACAAATGCACACACACACACACACACACTGACTCACTCTCACACACTCAATAACTCACTCACACTCGCTCACAGACTCACACACACTCACTAACTCTCTCTCACACACACATACACACACACACGCTCACTAACTCACACACACTCATGCACATACACTCACACACACACACACTAACTAACTCGCTCACACACACACACGCTCACTAACTCTCTCACACACACACACATACACACACACACACACACACTCATGCACATACACTCACACTCACAAATGCACACACACACAGAGACACGCTCACTAACTCTCTCACACACACACACACACTCATGCACATACACTCACACTCACAAATGCACACACTAACACACACACACTCATGCACATACACTCACACTCACAAATGCACACACTAACACACACACACACACAGACACGCTCACTAACTCTCTCACACACACATACACACACACACACACACTCATGCACATACACTCACACTCACAAATGCACACACTAACACACACACACACAGACACGCTCACTAACTCTCTCACACACACACACACACATACACACACACACACACACTAACTCACACACTCATGCACATACTCACAAATGCACACACACACACACACTAACTCGCTCACACACACACACACACACACACACACAAGCACATACACTCACAAATGCACACACACACACACACACTAACTCACTCTCACACACTCAATAACTCACTCACACACACACACACACACAAACTCGCTCACAGACTCACACACACTCACTAACTCTCACACACACACACACACACACACACACGCACAGACATGCTCACTATCTCACACACGCACAGACATGCTCACTAACTCATACACACACACACACACACACACTCATGCACATACTCACAAATGCACACACTCACACACCCACACACAAACTCGCTCACACACACACACTCAATTACATACACTCACAAATGCACACATTCACACACACACACTAACTCGCTCACACACACACACACTCACAAATACACACACTCACTTGCTCACACACACACACACACACACACACACACACACACACAGACACACAAACACTCACTAACTCACACACGCACAGACATGCTCACTAACTCACACACACACTAATTCTCTCACACACACACATACACACACAGACACACACACACACACACACACACACACACACTCAAGTTTACAGTGTTTAGAGTTTACAAGTGTATAAATTGATGAGTTTATAAGTGTACGAGTTTAGAGTTTATAAGTTTAAATGAGTCTTAAGAGTTCAGTTTATAGTTTAAATGAGTCTAAGAGTTCAAAGTTTATTAATTTATGAGTTAATTAGTTTATAAGTGTGTTAATTCAAAGTTTATTAGTTTAAATGAGTCTCAATGGCTCATTTAGTATATAGAATGGCAGTTTGATTTAGTTTCAAGGGATTTTGATTTGAATTTTTGACAGTTGGGGAGTTTGAAAATCTGAAAATTCCGCAATGTTAAGTCAATGGGAGTTTTTCCGAGTTTTGATCGTCATTTTTAGGAAAACCGTAAGTCCGATCAGTTTGAAAAGACAGAGCAACTAACTTCAGAATAGGTCAAAGGTCTGAGCCGAATTTGGAGTATGTGGAGTTAACGGTCTAGGCCGCATTAAAGTCAACAGTTTTCTAAGAAGAATAATAATAATAACTAGAAAAAGTTCGTCGAGACAAACTTTAAGTTGGCTTGTGAAAGTTTGGACCAATAAGTTTAAAGAAGTTTAAAGTTTAAATTAGTTTAAAGTTAAATTAGTTTATAGTTTAGTAAGAAAGAAAGAAAGATAGATTAGTTAGAAAGATAGAACGATAGACAGATTAGTTAGAAAGAAAGAAAGAACGATAATTAAAAAGAAAGAAAGAATGAAAGATTAGTTAGAAAGATTAGTTAGAAAGATAAATTAGTTTGAAAGATAGAACGATAGACAGATTAGTTAGAACGAAAGAAAGAACGATAATTAAAAAGAAAGAAAGAATGAAAGATTAGTTAGAAAGATTAGTTAGAAAGATAAATTAGTTTGAAAGATAGATTAGTTTGAAAGAAAGAAAGATTAGTTAGAAAGAAAGATAAAAGAAAAAATATTAGGTAGAAAGATAGATAAAAAATTAGTTAGAAAGAAAGGAAACGATTAGTTAGAAAAGAAGAAAGTAAAAAGAAAGAAAGATTAGTTAGAAAGAAAGAAAGAAAGAAAGAAAGAAAGATTAGTTAGAAAGAAAGAAAGAAAGAAAGAAAGATTAGTTAGAAAGACAGAAAGATAGATAAGTCAGAAAGAAAGAAAGAAAGATTAGTTAGAAAGAAAAAGAAAGATAATTTAGTTAGAAAGAAAGAAAGATAGATAAATTAGAAAGAAAGAAAGAAAGAAAGATTAGTTAGAAAGAAAGAAAGAAAGAAAGAAAGATAGATTAGTTAGAAAGAAAGAAAGATAGATTAGTTAGAAAGAAAGATATATAGATTAGTTAGAAAGAAGGAAATATAGAGAAGTTAGAAAGAAAGAAAGATAGATTCGTTAGAAAGAAAAAGAAAGATAGATTAGTTAGAAAGAATGAAAGATAGATTAGTTAGAAAGAAAGAAAGATGGATTAGTTAGAAAGAAAGATAGAAAAAAAGATTAGTAAGAAAGAAAGATAGATTAGTTAGAAAGAAAAAAGAAAAAAGATTAGTTAAAGAAAGAAAGATAGATTAGTAAGAAAGGAAGGTTGATTGATTAGTAAGAAAGATAGAAAGATAGATAGATTAGTTAGAAAGAAAGAAAGAAAGAAAGAAAGGAAGAAAGTTAATTAAAAAGAAAGAAAGAAAGAAAGTTAATTAAAAAGACAGAAAGAAAGAGTAGTTAGAAAGAAAGAAAGAAAAAAGATTAGTAAGAAAGAAAGAAAGATAGATTAGTTAGAAAGAAAGAAAGATAGATTAGTTAGAAAGTAAGATAGATTAGTATGAGAAAGAAAGAGATTAGTAAGAAAGAAAGATTGATTAGTAAGAAAGATAG
>JAULUF010000031.1:805000-960000 GCA_031834385.1 Semotilus atromaculatus
AGTTTCCTGTTTTGATTCGCTGTTGATGAAAATGGACTAGATACTATTGTTCATTCAAGCAGTCACCATGGAGTTATACTACGCTGTCATCTTATGGACTTTATGGATTTACTATGTCCAAGGCGAACGCAGCCAGCAACGTGAGCCGGTAAGGACATATTCCCGAGAATGTTTGATGCGATGGGACAATCCGTGTATGGGAAATATATATTTGGACCCGCTTGTATCTGAAGACATTCTAGCTGAGATCTCTAGGCGCAGGTCTCCTGGAAATGATCGCAAATACTCCCGCAAAGAGAGGAAGCGAGGAAGGAGAGGTGGCGTCCGACTTCGGTTAAAACGACAAAAAATACGCCGTATTCCGCTCCCTTCAATAATACTCGCAAATGCTCAGTCGCTCAGAAACAAGATTGATGAGCTGCAAGCAAACTCGATCCACTTACAGGAATACAGGAACTCCTGTATTATGGCCTTCAGTGAGACTTGGCTGTCGTCTAAAGACATCGACACGGATTTATCAATCAGCGGCTTTGGGGCGCCAATCAGGTTGGATAGAGACGCAGAAGTCACGGGGAAATCTCAGGGTGGTGGTGTGTGTGTATACATAAACCAGCGGTGGTGCAGCAACATCACCGTCAGGGAAAAGATATGCACTCCTGACATCGAACTGCTTTCCATCTCCGTTCGCCCGTTTTATCTCCCGAGAGAATTTCCCCAGATATTTGTGACTGTAATATATATTCACCCCAAAGCAAACACACAAACTGCTGCCGATATTATTCGCAAAGTGACTCAAAGACTTCAATCTCTTTCCCCGGATGCCCCGTGTCTGCTTATGGGGGATTTTAATAACTGTAAACTGAGTAAAACCCTCAACTTTTATCAATACGTCACATGTTCAACTAGGAAAAATAAGACTTTGGACAAGTGCTATGGTTCAATTAAGGAGGCTTATAAGGCCTCCCCTCTGGCTCCCATAGGATCCTCAGATCACTGTACTATCAATCTCAGCCCGGTGTACAGACCTATGCTTAAAAGGGGGGAAGTTAAAACTAGAGAGATTGAGATCTGGGAGGATGATTCTGTTCTGAAATTACAAGGTTGTTTTGATTGCACCGATTGGTCTGTCTTCATTAACTCTGCTTCGGATATTGATGAGCTTGTTGACGCAGTATGTTGCTATATTTCTTTTTGTGTGGATTCTATTATTCCCAAAAAGCATGTCAAAGTCTATGCAAATAATAAGCCATGGGTTACTAGCTCACTGAAGCAAGTGTTAATGAAAAAACATAGGGCTTTTCATAAGGGGGATGAGCGTGAAATTAGGGAGGCAACTAAGGAGGTCAGAGCAGAAACCAAGAAGGCTAAATTGCAATATAAAAATAAGATAGAGGAAAGACTGGGCAGTAACAACTTGAAGGTAGCATGGGATGGTGTGAAAACAATGATAGGCTTGCAAAAAACACATAATAAACCAGTCCAATTGCCAATGTATAAAAATGATAGCGAGTTATCTGAAGCTTTGAATACCTTTTTTTCACGTTTTGATATTCATGACTTTTCAGACAAACTACAGAAAATAACTGAGGAACAGGCTCAGGTAGAATACATACCTTTCTCAATTACAAAGGAGGAGGTTAGGTCTGTATTTAAGAGAATTAAGGTAAATAAGAGTCCAGGACCAGATGGAATTACTGGGAGATTGCTGAAGTGCTGTTCAGAGCAGCTCTGTGGGGTGTTTGCTGACATTTTTGAGATGTCCTGGGAACAGGGAAGGGTCCCAATGGCTTGGAAGGAGTCTATCATTGTTCCAGTGGCAAAGGGCAACTCTGCAGGCACATTAAATGACTTCAGACCAGTGGCATTGACTTCACTGGTCATGAAGTCATTTGAAAGGATTGTAAAGCGGCTTCTGCTGTTCAGGGTGGGTGGGGCCCTGGACCCCGGGCAATTTGCATATAGGGCTGGCATAGGGGTAGAGGATGCCCAGATTACACTTTTAAATCTCCTTTATAGTCATTTAGAGGGTCCTGGTACACATGCCAGGCTCTTGTTTTTGGATTTTTCTTCTGCTTTTAATACTATCCAGCCACATGTTTTAGCTAGTAAATTATTATCAGAATTTAATATTGAGAGTAATCTTGTGAGCTGGATTATGGATCTTTTAACAAATAGAACACAGCGAGTTAAGGTGAATGGTTGTCTCTCTGGAAGGCGTGTCTCTTCCACTGGCTCTCCGCAGGGTTGTGTACTTTCACCTCTACTATACATTCTCTACACTAATGATTGTAGGAGCCAGTATAGTAATAGACACATCCTAAAATATGCTGATGATACAGTCATTGTCAGTTTACTGCAGAAACATGAATCTCAGCATGGGCCAGTGGTCGATGAGTTTGTCAGTTGGTGCGACAGGTCTTTTCTCCAGCTTAACACCTCTAAAACCAAGGATATGCTCATAGATTTTAGGAGAAAAAAACCTGGTTCTCCTCTACCCACCTATATAAAAGGAATCAGCATAGAGGTGGTAGAGCAGTATAAATATCTGGGTACTGTGATAGACAGTAAACTCAAATTTGACATAAACACAGAGATGATCTGCAAAAAGGGACAACAACGACTGTACTTCCTAAGGAAGCTTAACTCTTTTAATGTTGATAATGTTATCCTGTCTTTATTTTATAAATCTTTTATTGAATCTGTCCTTACTTTTGCTTTTATTGCCTGGTATGGGGGCATCAGCCTGAGGGAGAAAAATAACCTCAGCCATATTGTGAAGGTGGCTGGTAAGTTAATAGGCTGTCCACAGGTTCCCTTGAGAAATATTTATGAGAAGCAGGTTATGAGGAAAGCAAATGCCATATTGGACTGTGTAAATCACCCCCTTCATTGTTCTTTTGCGGTCCTCCCCTCAGGTCGGAGATTTAGAGTCCCTTGTTTTAAGTCCAACAGGACAAAGAACTCTTTTATACCAAGTGCAATTCGGTTGCTAAATTTGCACAATTCTTTGATCTAGATGAGTAGTAGTGTAACAGTTTTTAATTAGTAGTTTGTGTTGTTTAAATTGTGTGTGTATGTGGTGTTTACCTGTTGTGTTACCTGTATGTTTACCTGGCTGCAAGACAAGTTTCCCTTAGGGGACAATAAACTGAAACTGAACTGAACTGAACTGAACTGAATTATATCATGACCAAATACAACCAGAAACAAATGTTCAGTCTTGCTTGTCGAGGCCTGTGTTCTGAAGTTCAGTTTAAAATTTAATTTCTTGACCAAAAATGCAATAAACGATCGAGTGTACCTTAAGTTAAAAAAGTTAAGTTTACCTCTTTTCAGCGTCTTCACATATGTGCTTCACAAAATGGCTCAAATTTTTGGCTGGAAAGGCATCACGGGAAATTGCATATCACGTGGCTCGTATAGTTACTTAAAATGTTATGCTCCATTTACTTAATTTTGAAGCAATTATTATAGTAGTTGACATGACTTATGTTTTTTCATTTTATTTATGCATACATTTAAGTTCACCTATTAACTTATATTTTTGTGTTACACACACTGTATATGTTAAGTAGAGGTTGAAAAGTTACGAATACTTAATTTTTTGTGTTTAATCTAATTACTTTTATAAGTAATGGTTGTTCAGCCAACGAATCGTTTTTTAGAGTGTAGTCATCTCTCCTAAGTAATCGCACTTTTCAAATATTTAAAACTTGTTTATGTTATCACAACCACAGGTGGAGTTAGCACATGGCACGGGCATAAAAATCCTACAGCATCAATGGACTTCTGCCCTGCAGGCCCAAACAGCCACTTCAATGGTCCGTGATCTTCTAATGGCCGCCTTCCCACTAGAGGTTTTGATCCAGAGCAATTTGAAAGGTAGACCGTTTCAAAGGCCAAGTAAAATTCTTAGATATTAATCTGAGTAGTTTAAAAAAGGCATCTGCATCTAACTTGCCCATAAAAATATCTTTCAAATCCAGCATACCTGTAGTTATTTTTCTTTACTTCAACTGTTGAGGTGAACAAAAATATTTGGAGATCTAAAACTAGTCAGAACACAATTGTGCATGCCCGCTGTACCCTATTCAAATGTTCATGTATCATGTATTGTCTTTTGTAGGGGGAAAGAGTAAAACTGACGGTAGTACCGAGAGAAGAAGTGCCCTTGACAAGGAAACCATGGGAGCCATATTTGGTAAATCAAGACTTGCAGTGCGTCCAAAATCACATACTGTTTGAGTAGATAATTTGTATTTGAATTCACATCGCAACCATTAAAAAAGTATGTTCTATATGAATGAATTTCGGACATTACTAAATCAAACATGTTGTTGCTGTCACGTGACTTACCAGTGTCATTTACGTAGCTTCACTGCCAGTCATAAATCCCCTCCCGTAGCCTCATGGGATAGTAAAGTGTCCATCGTATGCACACTTCAGAATCTCTGCATAAGTAGTAGGTCATGAGGAGACTTTTTGCCTACTATTTTAAAAATACTATGAATTCAGACATACTTCTCTGTTGGCGTATTGTTTTTCATATACTATATAGTAGAGAAGTATTTGATTTCGGACTCAGAGTTGGGGAAAGGAAAATTTACTAGAAAATTTCAGTTGAAGGGTTAGTTCGCCCAAAAATTGTAATCATTTCTGTAAGACTTTTGTTCATCTTCGAAAACAGAAATTAATATCTTTTTGATATAAAATCTGAGATATTTCTGTCCCTCCTTTGACAGCTGCGCAACTACCACTATGATGCTTCAAAAAGTTCCTAAAGAGATCGTAAAACTAATCCATATGAATTGAGCGGTTGTCAGTAGTTTTATTTAATGTATCTGTGTGGAAAAAACGGAATTGAAAAAATTCAAGTGTTACATTTATACAATATAAATAAAAACCAAGAAAACAGAAAAAAAGTTTTCTGAAAGAAAAATCAAAATGAAGTGAGCCACTGCCTATGTTAATGACGGCCGGGTGTCCACTGGCACTGGCGTGTTTCACGCGGAGCAGAGCGAGCACTTTCAATTCATTCATATTGAAGTTGAGCTTCTTGCTCGCACGTGAGCGTAAATCTCAACTTCCATATAAATTAATCCCTGATTAAATTAATAATCCTGGCCGTCATTAACATAGGCAGTGGCAAAATACGCAGCAATGGAGGGACATAAATCTAATGTTATTAAAATATCTTCAGTTGTGTTTAGAAGATGAACGAGAGTCTTAACAGGGTTAGAAGTAATGAGCGTGAGTAGTTAATGACAGAATTTTCATTTTTGGGTGCATGAACTAACCCTTTAAAATATATATCTGCTATTTTTGTCTCTTACAGTGGCAGTCAAGAAGAGATTTCCCAATGTATCCAGAGGAGCTTTGGGTATTGCAGTGAATTCCAAGCTGGGGGAACTGAGACTGCTTGAAAAAAAAAAAGCTAATTTTTAAAAAATGTGTTTTATAGCATGTTCCTTACTTGATTTTATATGGTGTTATATGTTCACATTTTGGACAGCAAATAAAGATTTTATTCAAATGTTACATTGTGAATGTATTTTCTTGGACTGAAATATATGCAGGGCAAAATATATTTTTATATGTTTTTAAAAAATACATATATATTATTTAAAAAATGGCACAGTAGCACCTCCAAAAAATGTATTTGTAGAAAATATATTTATGTAAATATATTCTGAAATATATTTTAGCAAATATATTTTTTGGCCATTTTTTGTATATTTTGAAATATATTTTAAAATATATTTTAAAATATATTTTTTTCACGTATGGGAATCTGGCAAGTTTTTATGACCCTGACCATTTAAATGTTTATATTTCATATCTTTTTATTATAAAAAATAAATAAAAGTGTAATTTAAGTGTTTGTATAGCTACAAATCAGTTCATTATTACCATAAACATTATAGCATAGTAGGCTACAACTGGCTCCCATAATTTACAGCATAAGTTAAGATATTTGTTTTCCTTGAGAAAATTTGCCATTTATTGTAACTGATATTTAAAATAATCAATATTGAATCGAATCGGAATCGAATCGAATTGCAAACTTGTGAATCGAAATCGAATCGAATTGTGAAATTTGTGTCAATACCCAGCTATACAAATTATGCAAATTATATTTTTATTGCATTATGACTGTATGCTCAGCCATAAATTCTGATTTCTATAATGTTCAGAATTTTATACACGGTCATGGTGTACATTCTAGGGATGTCAATTTTCACAAATTCCCATGATCGATCGTTGTTCAAATTAATGATCAATTAATTGATTAATCGTTAGCCTTAATACGTTCCTCACCAAATGAATGAGAATGTTTTTTTATCTAAATAATAAAGGGCTAGTAGGATTGTAAAACGTTTCGATGTGATTGATAATTAAATAAATTATTTAATAATCAAATAAAACGACTATATAACGTGTCAGTATATAACGCCTCAGATGCGCTTGTCAGAATGTGTGACTGTGGACGTGCTCTTCCTGGAACAACGCACTGAAAACGACAACTAAAACCCAATGAATTCACAATGAATTACTAAAATAGTGTTCTCATGTTATGTAATATGACAGTCCCAAATTAATCATCATTATTATTATTAGTCGTGCATTGCTGCTTGAGTGGCGCACGCTGAATGAATAACCGTTGAGCACTTTGCTATGCACTCACTGGGGTTACGACCAATCAGGGATGGGTTTCCTGAATATTCATGAGTCTTCCCCTACCATCCTGGGAAAAAAAATATCGCCCACCGGAGCGTGCGCTGTCGGTCGGTCATGTTCGTAACACCACCATTGGCCAACTCGACACTCCCACAGACTGCCATGGGAACGGAGTAATGCGGAAGTGACGCGTGTCGTGGAGCAGCGTGTCGATGTTGTAAACACGGATAGTTCCAGCACTGAACCCCATTCATTTACAGTGTTCCCGAAGTACGCTCGCTGGTAAGTTGATGGAAGTTCTGTATTTTTCACTTTTAAACACTTTAGCCGTACTTTAAAGTTGTATTTTATGTAGCCAGCTGTAGTTAATGTTTATTGGAAGAGAATAGCCTAGCTAATCGCAGCTAGTTTACGTGACCAACACGTCAGTCAGAAATGTGTAAATTCAATACTGAGGTCATAGTTAAATGTGATATTGCACTTCATAGTTGTTTTGTCAGCTCTATTTACATACATGAGGTGGTCAGAATATTAGAAATACATCTGGATATATAAAGTAGTACAGCAGCACCCCCACAAATAATAAGACCTCAATGCTAAAACGTGTAAATGAATGTACACCATGACCGTAGGCTATATAATATCCTGAACATTATAGAAATCAGAATTTATGGCTGAGCATACAGTATCATAATGCAATAAAAATATAATTTGCATAATTTGTTGGATGAGCAAAATGATCTTCCAGTTTCTTCCATAATGTTGTTGTGTAAGAATTTACAAATTGAATAACAATAGCGGCTTGTGGTTTGATATATAGTTTTTGTGTGTGTTCTCATTTAAAGGTACAACATGTAAGAATTTTGTATTAAATATCCAAAAATCACTTGCACAGTGTATTTCCTGCAGTTGTGTACTTACAATATCCCAAAGTCTCCAAATATTTTAATAATTGTTCAAATAATTTTACTCCAATTTTAAATAATGGTCCGTACCGGAAAAAAAAATGTTGCCTGTCAATGACTTAATAATAATGAATAATTAATTTCTCGTTTCCGCTCGTACTGCCATGGCGACAGACGTGGACAACTGCGTAGTGCGAAACGTTTAGCGGCACGCTGTTCTTGTTTTGTTATAGACCATGGCAAGCAGACTTTGGGACAAACAAGGAGAACTAAAACTAGGCTCAATATCGGCGTGGCGTTTTCGAGATGCGAGAGCTAGCGTCCGCGGCTAACTTAGACTCGACAGAGCTTCACGAGTCATGACTTCACAGCGACACCACTCTTGCACATAATTTATTAGGCAGGTGAGCAAATGTACATAAAACTAATCAATGTTATATAGCTCAACATGATGAAATGTTAGAATATGATCAGATTGTTTAAGAAATATTAATTTTACCCCATAATTTAATTGAGTAAATCTGTTGTGCAGCACTTTGCCAAAATATAAAAGGTTAAAATATAAAAGTTATTTTCAGTTGATTACATTTTATTTAAAGTATGCATTAATTTCATTGCCTAAATTTTTTATTGGCTAGTACAGGGGTTTTCAAATTGGGTGAATGTGAGCCTCCCCTTACAGTAGGTAAGGACAGCCGAGCCCCCCCCCCCCTTCCCCAAAATCCCATCTGCCGGCCCTAACCCACACACGCCTCTGGAGTAATTGCCATCTTTGTGTGTTCCAGGCAATGATGAGTTTCAATAAAAAACTGATAAAAATGTTTTTAAAAATTATATTGTATTTGAAGACATTTTATTTCCACAACTTTTTAAAAAGTGCATTCATAAACGATTCTTTGCAACAGCAAATCATTTCCAACTTCATGCAGACCTAGAGGCTACTTTTAAAATTATCAGTAAACATCAGTAGGCCTAACCACAAGTTAACAAAACATGCTTACATGTGTAATCGGCGCCAAAGATGACGACACCCGACGGCTGAAACTGCACAGATGGATTTATCTTCAATTATTATGGTAAATAAGTATTATGGCTGTATAAAGCCATAAAAAGCGCTATATAAATGTAACAAATTAATAAATTAAGTAGGCTATGTTAATGCCATCTTTTTACGAATGAAGGCCAATATTACTGATATTAATAAAACGTTTTGACTGTAATCTCGCAATATTAGATTTTTTTTTTTTTTGAGATTTAAAAAAAAAATTATAGATGTTTTTTTATTTTATTTTTATTGCGGTTCAGGGCTTCCGTACATTTCTTAGGCTTAATTTTTTTTACATTTAAGTTAACTTAAAACAATCCTCACTTAAACCCATAATAAATGTCATATTTAGGCTACCTGTACCTTCCTGTCTAACACAGGTATGAAAATAACTGAAATTGAAGGTTATAATACAGTCCGCGCTGCATCAATTATAAATTAAATATAGATTAATCCTTATTAAAGCTACACGCGTTCTTTAGTCAAGAGCAGGGAGTAATTTTCTCTGTTCCCTTTGCTCTTTGGTTAACTTTACTGACAGAGAGAAAGAGAATTGGCTGCTGTCACTTTAAGATCTGCTGACAGGATCTCACATCTCATTCTCTCACTACTCTTTACTTACATTTAAGATTTTATTTAACTAATTTAAGACTGCTCTTGTGAGGATACTCGACAAAGAGGACATTTTGGCATAAATGTGTGTGTTATTGTTCGTTCATGCGCGAGAACTTGATACTGGCGTGCCTCTTTACGTGCGTGTGTGTGTGTTAGGAGGACATTCACTGACAGCGCGTTCTTTTTTTTCCCTTGTCGGGTATGAATGGTTTAAGAGCATTTGCGTGAATAAGAGCGTGATCATAACCCTAGCTAAAGGATGACAGAAAGAACGAATGCTGCGTTACTTACGTTAAAGCTGGGCAAAAATGAATCACATGCGTTAACGTTGACAGCACTAGCTACTTGTCATACATTACTGACAGAAAAATGCTGCGGTTTAAAGTGGACTCGTTTTCATGGTAGGCGTACACAGAATGTTTTTAGAAAGCTACACAAAATGTTCTACATTAAATATTTAGCTAACGTTAACAGTCTGAAGTTACCAACCAGCAGTGTTAATTTTTCTTCGCGTGTCGCGCCTCCCCTGTGGCTCTTTGGCGCCCCCCAGGGGAGGCGTGCCTCACCTATTGAAAACCGCTGGGCTAGTATATTTGTATTAAACCAGAATTTTTAAATTTTTTATAAATTATTAATAAGAAATATAAGTAGATTAACTAATCTGTAATTCAATTATTAAATTTAATTGATTGGATGTTTTTGATGATTGAAATAAAACTAAATATAATATGCTTTACAAATGCATTTGTTCAACCAAAAAACACACAAAAAAACAGTTAGACCATTTAATACCAAAAACGTGATATTTTCTGAGACTATTATCATACCGTGAAAATCTCATACCGTGCCCACCCCTAAAGAACAATTACAGTGCTTTAAACTATAGCACAGGAAAACCTAAATCATCTAACCCAACAACATGTTTATTAGATCCAATACCCACTAAATAGTGGAGCGGCTAAGTGATATAATCGTTCAGTTTATGATACAAGCGTGAAAATTGGCATGAGCAGTCTCCATGGGTCACTTGACAAGAAAATTGTCCGAGCCACTTGAAATTTCCATTTTTCAAGATGGCCGACATCTTAATGGAGCAGTTAAAGCTGCCGTCGGCAACTTTTTTTTGATCATATTCAGCGAATTCGACACTAGCTATATTCCGACAGAACAACATAAATAAAGTGGTTTTAGAAAAAAAACCCGAGCTTCTAACTCCACCTGGAGCGTGTTATTTGTTTTGCAAAAATCCACCGCTCCCGGTTCATTGTGTCCAATCAGCGCAGGGGGGTGTGAGATAGGACTGTCAATCACAAGTCGTGCACGCACACGTCAATCACATGCACACGCCTGAAGTTCGCGCAGTAGAGAAGAGTGATGGCGCACTGACGAGCACGAACTCGGTGGGAGGGTATTCGTTAATAGTGGGGGAGGGGCATGAGAGTTGTAAACATTCAAAATTTTGCCTAAGTCCACTCAATCAGCCAGAGTTGCCGACGGCAGCTTTAAGTGATATAGTGGTTTATTTGGTGATACAAGCATGAAAATTGGCATGAGCAGTCTCTGATGGCCACTAGACAATAAGCCACCCACAGCTACTTGAAATTTCAAGATGGCGGCCATTTTTCAAGATGGCCACCACCTTAGTGGAGCAATTAGGCTTAAGAAATCATTTAGTTGGTGCAGAGCCGATCCGCCCTTTACGCTCACTACGCAAGCTGCATAGGGCCCCGCAAATTACTCAAGGCCCCGCTTCCCCTCGTGTCATAGCGTGTCAATTAATGTTTACAACATCCATGACAAAATGAAGTGAAACTATCCTTCTCGTCACGAAACGTTGAGAGTGAATTGCGGGAACAACAATAAGGTAAACGTGTGTTCTCTCCTCTACACGTTTCAGCAAAGTAAAGTTACGTTTATGTGCATTTCTATTGTGTTTTTTTGGTATTGCTATTGCTATTAAAGATCCACATGGCGGGCAGCAGTAATCCTGAAAAATTGCCGCCATCTTGAAATTTTATTTTGAAATTTCAAGTGGCTCGGACAATTTTCTTGTCTCGCTTGACCGCACAATGTCTTTTAACCACTAATTCCACAATGTGTTTTAAGTCCTTTAAAAGTTGCCATGCTTTTTCATCCTCAGGCACCAAACCACCTACCATGAGAGGGAGCAGTCTAATTAAGGCCCAATTTTCAGGTGCATTTCCTCCAACTGTTTTTTTCCAAGTGAAATGTCTTTGGAATTCTTTGAGGGTGATTCACTTTATCTGAATATGAATATTGAAATGATTGGATAATGTTATTGAGCTGATCAAATGTAAAGTACTTGGCACCAATCAATTTCTGGAGACACAGAGCCAATTCCCTAGGTATTACCCCTTCAAACAGATCGTGTAAAACATCTGGAGGAAAACCAGTGATGACATATAAGAAGGATAGGTGTTTCTGAAGAACACATTCAGCTTTCACACCATTCACATTTGTTACCGACTCATTGCTCTTCAACTCAGCAATGCATTGATCATGTTGCTCATGACTTCTGAGTGGAAAGAGTCCCTGTCTAACTTCTGTGGTCTGAATGCCTTTCAAAAGATGCTAAGCAAAATCTGCAGAATTTTTCAATGCAAAAACTTTCCTGAAAACCTGCAAGTCCATGCGCACCAAGATTGTCTCCAGACACATTAAGCACAGTTCCCCTGACATTCTCACCTATCTGTTCAAGGCTCGTCAAGTCACATAAAAGTGGTTCAAAAAATGATACATAACCATACACTCTCACTTCAGAACTTTTGCCAAGCAGTAAAAAGACTTTTACTTTTACTTAACTTTTGCCAGTGCTGGAAAAGAGAGAGTTAAAAGTTTCTGTTGCAATATCAAGTTCTTCTAAGCTATCTAGGATGCTGAGATGATGAAACTGAGTGGCAGAAGTTATAGGTCTAACATATTTATAACAAGTAAATACACATTACCCACCGTGCTCTGTCTTCCTAAAGCCACCGGGTGGCGGTGGAACGGGTGTGACGGCCCTTTCATCGCTGCTTGCAGCTTTAATTATTATTATTATTGTTATTGCAAGTGACTTGAGATGTTGTTTTTTTCAGTTCATAATCAATTATCATTCAGCTGCAACTTCTACAATCCAACACAACAATGTTAAAGTTCTGAGCTTCATTTCTCTAAGTTTTCTTTCTGTGATTTTCAGGAGCTGAAGGCCCATCAGAGGATCAGGAGTGTCTGAGGATTGCTCTGATCGGGAAGACAGGAAATGGGAAGAGTGACACAGGAAACAGTATTCTGGGAAGAGATGAGTGTGTGAGTGAATGAAGACTAGATTCAGTCTTCAGTTTGTGAAGAGAGAGTTGGTGAAGTTGATGGTGGATCAGGAACTGTTGTTGAGACTCCAGGTCTCTTAGACACGGCACTGACAAATGATCAAGCAGTGAATAAATATTGAAATGTATTTGGATGTTGTCACCTGGACCTCATGTGTTCATCATTGTGTTGAGTTTGGGAAGATTTACAGGAGAGGAGATGGACACAGTAGATCTGATAAAGAAGATCTTTAGTCCTGTTGATTCTGTGTTTGATTCGCCTTGACTGATTTATGTCATAACTGTCTTTAATTCTGTTTTTTTTTTAAATATAGAAAAAAAAGGTGTGTGTGTGTGTTGAGTTAGGGACTTACGCTCATATTATATCATTTTAGTGTGGACTTTTTACCTGCGGATAACTAAAGAAAGATATTGTGAAAGCAGGCATTTACTTAATTTTCTGTTGGTAATTAAAATGTATTGTATAACTTCTTATTAGCTCTGTTCAGTTGATTATAGTTATCTGGGAAATGAGCGGGTGCCTTTTTAATATATATATATATATATATATATATATACATACATACATTTCTACTGTTTTTAGTTCGAGAGGAAGCTCAGGGAAGTTTCTGTTGTTGATTTTTTTATCTTTGTTTTTGTGCAACTCCATTAAACCTTAGTTAGCTTCTTTTCTGTTGTTATTTTAGGCCTTACTCTCTCCTGAAGATTTATTCCCATCTTTTGTTACCCTTTTTGATATATGAAGGAAATAAATACTTGTACTTTTTCTTAAAGTGGTGTTGTGTTTTCACTCTGAGACTGCGGCTGAAGTGTGTTCTGCACATATTTACATCTCTACATGATCATCCTTTCCTTTCCTTTGTTTATTTTTAAATTTTTTATTAATAATAACAACAACATAAGAATCGGAACAAACACCAGAGGAATAAAATAAAATAAGGGAAAAAGAAAAAAAAAAGGAAAAAAAACAAAAGTAAAGAAAATCAAAATAAAAGAGGAGGTACAATCAGCTAGAGCATATTAGGACAAGAAAATGCTACAAGTTTAACAGGGGATTTTGAAGAGAGCACAACAAGACAATATTTTCCTTGCTTTGGTCTTCTCTGAAACAGAAAGCGTTTTAAGGTATTGGTGAAATTCACTGAGAAAAACTTTGAATAATGGCTTATGATTGGGAAATTTACATTTATGAATATGAAATTTTGCTAGGAGAAGTAATAGATTTATAAAGTAAAATTCTTTCTCAAAGTTTTTCTCCGTATTAATAAAACCAAATGAAAATTTTTTCCAAAATAAAGAAAAATGAGGGTACACAAAATCAGTAATATATCTGCAAAAGCTCTTCCAAAAAACTTTGGTATAGTTACAATCCCAAAACAAGTGTACAGTAGTTTCATCTTGTTCATTACAGAAATCACATTTTATGTCAATGTCAGGTTTAAATCTTTTCAGGTAACTTTTCACTGGATAGAATCTATGAATTAATTTAAATCAGACTTCTCTGACTTTATTTACAAGAAGGTATTTATGAGGCAAGAACCACACTTTTCTCCAGTCCACGATATTCACAAAATTGCTCCAATAGGTAATTACAAAAGATTTGGTTACAATATCTTTCTGAAAGAGAACACGAATGGACCTATTGCTAGAATATGGACCTAGACAAATCTTGCCCACCATTGTTTGAGTGGGATCAAGAATAGGTGGTGTGGTAAACAAAGTCCAAAACCTCTAAACAAAGCAGTAACACCTGTGGGAATAGCAACAAAAACTATGGCAAATTCTCTAGGCGTGACAGGAAAATTAAATGTTTCCAGAAATTCGCCATATGTATAGAGCCACCCATCTTCATTAAAAAGATCACGTACTAATGTAATATTGTTATCATGCCAGTTTTGAAAAAATAAGGACTTGTTTTTATACACTCAAAAAAATTAATTGTTGAATGAACGTGATTTAATCGTAGCACCCATTATGCATCTAATCAAATCAAGTAAACTTGAACTACTTTGAATATTTTATATGAACACAATATACATTTGTAGATTCATCATGATTGTAATATGTCAATGTAACTTATTTACAACTAATTTAATCAAAATGTATTGTGTTAGTCCAAGCAAATTTATTCTTATCCACTCAAAACCATAATTTTTAAGTCACCGTTATGGTGGTCAGTGTTGGCTTTAGTTGGGCTCTTGACCCTTAAATAATTAACTTTAGATTTTGTTTGGCTGCTGTACGTGAGTTATAAAAGCCGGATGAACAAATGGTCATGGTCATCTGATAGTGTTGGTTGTGTTTTAACATAATCATTATTTCACAATCATTTGACCTGATTCACTGAACTAATATAGAGCCCAATTTAGGTTTACTTTATTAATTATAGCAGCACTGTCCTAGTACAGCATAATATTTTCATATTTTACAATGTAATCTAAAGATTTTTTTTAAACGTGTCTTATATACAAAAAAAACTATTATTTTGATTCTATTTAGTTTTTAGACACACAGACATCAAGAATCAGCCAGTGAATCTCAACAATGCTGACAATTATAAAGCATGTTGCAGTGCATTATGGGTGCCACCAATCAAAACTCATTCATGGCTCCCATCATGCATTGCTGCATGAATAAATAATGAGCTTGTGTTCAGAGGTGATCTGTTTGTCACCATTGCTGAGACTCATACGCTAATTATTGATGTCTGTGTGTGCCTATACGAGTGATTTCGTGAGTTATAACAGCCAGATGAACAAATGGTCATGGTCATCTGATAGTGTTAGTTGTGTTTTAACATAATCATTATTTCACAATCATTTGACCTGATTCACTGAACTAATATAGAGCCCAATTTAGGTTTACTTTATTGAAAGTACTTTATTGAACATGGCCATTCATTAAAAATGGCCATGTTCAAGATTAGCTCTTTAACTGTTTTGTTTAAGCTCTTTGTGTTTTGTTTAAGTTCTTTTCATGTCAATAAAACGGCACTTGTGTTCTTCAAACTCGCCATCAGTGGACTTACTTAAATATTTTAACTTTAAAGCTTGGAATGACAGCACTGAAGAGATAAGCAATACGAAATACCATGCATAACGAAACACAAATTTTTATTCTTAAGTAAAATTTTACACATAAATATTTAATGGTAATTAATACCTCTTTTACTACATGACTGAACATGACACAGACACTTCTGAACCCAGAACAGATGCACTCATTTTTGGACCAACTGAGAATCCAGTTCCCATGAATTTGACCTCCACCCCGTCCAAACCAACAGATGCACCCGTGTCAAATCCAAGTCCCACTTTCCCAGCAACTGGACCGGCTTTAGCTGATGCACTGGCGACTTCAGCTCGAGCCATTCCTCCAACTTTAACCAAACTGACTTCACCCTTAACACCGGCGTTAGGGCCTCTGGCTTGTGCCTCAAATATACTGTATTCAGCACTAGCGTGGCCATATCCTACTTCTGCGCTGTATCCAATCTTAGGGATTCTCTTCCCTGGTTTGTTCTCATAAGATGACGCGTATGATCCATGTTTAGCATAAATGCCTACTGCATCGGCACCTGCTGGTCTGTCATATGTGTCAATCATGCCTAAGATTTCGCTTGATGTATCTTGTGCTCTTGACTCTTTTATAATAATCTCATCGATTTCCTTCGTGCCACTGCTCTGCCGCTGTTTGGTAGAAGGTATATCAGACTCTAAACCTGCAAATGAAACAGAAGAGCTTTAACGCAGTGCAAATAGACACATATGTTTACAAAAAAAACAAGCTCATATAAATGTACGCCATTTTGCGCTGAACATTAGAACATTGTAAATCCGGGAAGTCACCTGTGAAAAAAAATAATAAATCCGTGGCGACAGTTTTGCAATCCGTCCGCTCCTCAGTTTATAAACCGTACTCACGAATTCTTAAACTGTTCCCAAATCATGCGCACGGATTAATAAACCGTACCCACGAGTTCCTATCAATGCTCACAATCTGTATCCACAAATTCATAAACCGTGCTCACGCTTTTGCGAATAAACATTACTGTCTTAAGTGAACTCGTTTATAGTTATAAACACAAATAATAATATAAGTAATTAACATTATTATTATTATTAGGCTACATATTTAGAAGATGCTTTTATCCAAAAAAGGAACAAAGCAATTCATCAAAATGTCAGTCACAGGTTAGACCATAATAATAAAGGGCTGATATCATCACAATAAACACAATATTTTGAGCATATTCAAGTGTTTGTGTTAGTGTACTTAAAAAAAACTCCTCCATTTCTGGTCATACAAAAAAGAATAATACATCATTTGCAACTACTTTTATTTGTGTGAACTCAAAATAACAAGACAACATTGTGCTTTTGTAAAATAAATTAAAACAATCAAGAGTATAGTATAGCCTCACAGATATGAGAAATACACCCATATAAAGCTGGAAATGTCCACTTTTAAACGGACAACTTCAAATCGAAAGCAATTTCCGTCTGATTATGTAATCCTTATGAAAGGTGCATTTCTCTCTAAAGTGGAAGCGCTCCAGTGTTTTTTTTAAATCAGTGTCGGCTGGAAACATATCTCCATCTCCGTAAAGTAGTTTATTAAAATGCCTTATTATCTTTTCAGACACATTCATTATCAATAGCCTGCTTTTGCGCTTGAGCGGGGAATAGGATTTTCCTCAATGCTCCCAGTTTTTAATTAATATAAATCTGCGATTGGTCGACTAATTGTTTAAATTAATGACTAGAAAAATCTTTAGTCTATGGCAACTCTAATCAATACATTTAGTTGACATTAATTACTTATTACTTATTATTTATTGTATAATATCCATCCCTTTACATGAAATTAGTGGACAAAATTAACATAATTAGTTCATGAACGAATAAAATAATAAAGTACAGATTAAATTAAGATGCTAACCAAATACTCATGTGAAGATTGTACGACTGTCTCTTGAAGATTGTTGTATTGTATCTGCTGTTATAAGAATGAAGATTGACACTTCGTTAATTAAAATAATAAGCACATAATGTTGTAAAAATGAATCAATTAGGCTATTATGCGTTAGATGCGTTTTGACTACTTTTTGTATTTTGTATAATTAGGTAATGTTTATGTATAGGTAATGTTAAACAGTTAAGGCTTTGATGTATTCCACTTCATACACAATAAAACAATAGACAATACGATTAATTAACAACGTGCCGCTTACTGTTCTTCTAAAATAAGGGCGAACGGAGATTAGGAACCCGTGGGCACGATTTGTTAAACCGGGGGATGAGAATTCGTGAGTACGGTTATAAACTGAGGGGACGGATTGTTTTTTTTCTCCCAGAGGTTTCTCCACCTCGCAAGCTAATATTAATATTTTTGGTGTTCAGTTTGAGATTTTGTTTGCCTGCATCGTCATATATTTTTACATTATACATTTTTTAGATGCATATTTCAGATTTTTTTCGAAATATGACAGCAATGGCCTGTTTCATTTAGTGTTCAGGAATATTCAGAAACGCATAAAACAAACTATATTGAGAAAATAAAAAGTAGTAAATTAAGAAGTAAATAAATACACAAAATAAAATACGTAAATTATTAAATTTTTTAATTCTTACTTTTAAGAATCGTAAATTATTAAATTCTACTAAATTTAAGAGTTTATGCAGTAAGTAAGTAAATATAGACCAACGATTGCAATATACTTGCCATTTTCACAATGTTCATGTTCATTAGTGGGCATGTCACAGTCTTCATCTGCAAATAAAACAAATGAGCTTTAATGCAGTGCAAACAGACACAGATATTCAGAAAAACAACAAGCTTTATATTAAAATACACTTACCGTTTTCATCCTGTCCGTGTTGGCTTATTTGTAGTTTTGCAGACATTTTAGTGTGTCACAGGTTCTCAATGTCAGTCTCTGGTGGAGTGTCGTTGTGTCTCGGTCAGTAACGCCGCTCATATTTATATAATTATGGGTAGGGCAACTGAAAGTGAATGCCAAAAGTGGGATGTCCTACCGTAGGTTATAGAATAGCCTCACTTTTTGGAAGCTTTGTTTTTAGTGTGTGTTTGCAGAAGTGACATGCTCTTCTTAAAAAGGGGAATTGCCAGTTAATCTCGAAACTTCAGCTTTGCTTTTTATGTGATTTATGAACGTTTAGTCTCTTTGTGTTACGAATGTTACCAGTAAACTGGGTTTGAGAAGGATGAGAGGTTTTCTGGGATGACAAGTTGCAACATTTCCAGTAACTTACCATTTTGATACTACACTCTTAGGCTACGTTTACATGACAATGATGTGCTAGAAATAATGAATAAATAATACATTATTATTATTATATTTATTTATTGACATCTGTTTGAACATTAAAACAATAAAATAAAACAAATTAATGAATGAATATAAAAAAAAAGAAATAATAATAAACACATTACAGGACATCTAGGACATAAAATAAATAAAAAAAAGACATGCTACATCACAGATCACAGCCTTTCATTGTGTAATTTAACTTAGCTACTTTACCAGAGTTATTAGTTATTTGGCTGGAATACAATAACTGCATTATATAGGCCTACTGTACACAAGATGTGGGTATAGTAGTACTTTATTGATCCCAGTTGGGAAATTAAAGTACATTAGCAGCGATACATGAAGACAGTAAAATACTCCCAGTACACACAAAACATACTATTCACCTTTATAAATAAACAATTTGTCACAATCTTTTAGTTTAAGGTAGAGTAAAATATAAATAAAAACTGGTCAAACAATAAATGAAAATTGCAGAAATTAATATTGTATGTCTCATAATCAACTGCATTAACTACAGCTCTGTATACGATGGGTGTAGTGACCAAATTCCTGAACGGTTAATGATACCTCTGCACAGGATAGATGAGTTGTAAAGTCTCACAGTAGTGTAGGCATAAATTACACTGAGAAGAAAACAAGTGCGTGACC
This sequence comes from Semotilus atromaculatus, assembly GCA_031834385.1. NCBI lineage: Eukaryota > Metazoa > Chordata > Actinopteri > Cypriniformes > Leuciscidae > Semotilus > Semotilus atromaculatus. Next base: position 824,558 of record JAULUF010000031.1, read on the forward strand.
GCCGACCCCAGGATGATTTTCAGATCATTTTAAAGCAAAAACTCTAGGCGACAACATCCATTAGTCAAAAGTCTTGTGGACACATATTTAGTGTGTGTTTTGTGGCCTTATTTCAGAAACTTTTCAATAACATAAATTCTCTCAAAAATACAAACATGTACATACATGTTGCTCTTATGGTGGCCATGTTTGTGCTAAATAGAGTGTAATTACACCTTTGCCATTAATATGTTTATAAGTAACTGAAAAAAGCACAGATGTCAGGGCATGTCAGAACATCTCAAGGACCCCAAAAACACCTCAGACCCCAGAGGGTTAAAATCAATCCTAAATGTAACCGGGAGCCAGTGTAAAGACCTGAGGACTGGTGTGATGTGTTCATATGAGCTGACACTGTCTAATGGTGTTTTTAGGAAGGCCAGTGAGGAGTCCATTACAATAATCCACTGCTGGTGATGAAAGCATGCACAAGTTTCTCTAAGTCTTGACTGGAAACAAAGCATCTAATTCTTACAATATTTTTCAGATGATAGTATGCTGATTTAGTTATTTCTTTGACATGACTATTGAAACCATCCATTAAAGCAGCATTATGTAGCTTTTGCTCTCTGGGTCCCCCTACAGTTGGGAAACAGTATTGTCTTCTACTACTGTCGTAAAATACACAGGGGATACATGTGCATTTGTTGACATGCCGATACGGTCTTGAGTTCTCGGGAGTCCTCACGTCTTGGGCAGACTGCCAGCGTTGCGTGTGAAATGTCTTCATCCCAGGTACATTGGCGTATATTTCAGCATGTCATATCATTTCATGGGTTTTATTTTTTTCAAACGCCAAAAGATCGAGTAGCTCACGTTTACAAGCCAGTTATAGTAGCCTATTGGCTACTGTTTTACATAATGGATATGCTAATTCAATTCAATGTTTGTGTGGTAGGTAATAGCCATATATTGTCAATATTATAATATCAAGCTACCATAGATGAATCTGCATTATAGCCTGAGGCAAGACACTTTCACCAGAAAAATAAATAACAAACATGACTATCAGCCTGCAGACATTAGGATAGTTATCCTGAATGATTATTTTGTCCGTCTAACCATCGCAAGAGTTTTGGAAAAATATATTATGAAGGCTGAAAAACTACATATGGTCTCCTAAACTCACATAATAAACTCTCCCTTCTAAGTATGAACTGAACCATTTTAGGGCTATGCCAGAAAGCCTCACCCATTTTCCAGCCTGTCTAGTATGTTAGTTAGTAGTTAGTTAGTTAGTTAGTTAGTTAGTTATTGTTCAGCCTTAGCTGAAAGTTGGTCTTTGGTCTCGCCATACAATCACAAAACAACTAACAATAAACAATAAACAACATCCACCCAATACATCTAACAATAAACAACATCCACAATATTAAAGATTAAAATATTCACATTTCCTACCTCTTAATCAAAAGACAGTTTGTTTATATATTGCTTTAATCGCTTTTGTTGTTCTGTAGCGGCGACGTGTTGGTAATAATTCAAAAACACGATTCAAGGGTTGTGTTTTTGGTGATCAGAAAGGACTGTATAATTAGACTGGTCTTTAAAGGGTTGTGGCCACCAGGGGGCATCGATTAGAATGCCGACAAGATGATCCTTGTAAGTGTTTTATTAAAATAAAAGTTTAAAGGTGTGTGTGGTTCTGAAACAGAGATACAGACATAAATCAGTAAATGTAAACTCTCTATATAAATGTCAAATAGTTATTACATGCCTAGCAGGGATATAATAAACAAACACAATCAAGAGATTAAAGTATAATTTTGTTATGTATGACTTAAATGCAGTGTTATAATAAATGCTTATCACTCAAACAAATGCAATACTTAGAAATGCAATAGTACACTATATCCCTGTTCAATGATTAATTTTCTGCACATTACCTGCAACAATATACAATATGCTAAATTCAGCTGAACATATAATAATTATAAGCTGCAGAGTTATTCCTTAAAATAAACAATGTTACACATTGTGCAAGAACAACAGACATTATTTAAATTAAGACACATAAGGCTTGCAGAGCAACACCATTAATTTACAGCGTTATCAACGATTAAACACACAGGCAGTGAGAAGCTCCGCCATTATACAACAACGAGCCACAGCATTATTGTGAGGTAAAACGAACAACAAACATCAATATACTTACTGGTAGTTGCACGCACACAATTCTAGGAACTTAAATAAGTACAGCAACACGATCTTATATTATCAATATAAATATAGATTGCACAGTCTTTCAACACCAGCGCTCTCTTCCGAACTTTCCCGCAAAACTGAAACTTAATCCGTCTTCTTCCGCGAGCCGCAAAGCACAGTGCGCTCCTGATTGGCTGATTCCTAAGCAGACAGTTTTAGCTGCTTGAAGAGGTAATCCTTCGTCACAGCCGCCCCCAAATTTGTTACACTAAATTTGCCACTCTAAGAAGGACTGACCGTATCAGTGTCTGGTATGGCAGGCAGAGCTACAAGGCGAGCGACAGGCCTCGTGTAGATTTTGTCCTTGACCTTGACTACTGCAGTCCTGACTCTCCCATCAGTTCCTGGAATAACCTCCGTGACATGACCTAAAGGCCACTGCGCTCTTGGCAGCTGCGGGTCCACCACCATCACTATGGTTCCAGTTTGCAACTGTGCAGGGTCCTTGTGCCACTTGGAGCGAGTCTGAAGAGTCGGGAGGTAGTGTCGGACAAAGTAGGACCAAAACTGGTCAGCCAGCACCTGAGTATGTCTCCAGCGGCGGCGACTTAAGAGCTCAGACTCAGCATACACAGCCTGTGGTAAAGAGGGGTCGAGCCGCCCCATGAGGAGCAAGTTGGGGGTCACTGGGTCAGCATCGGCCACGTCTGTTGACACGTAACCCAGTGGTTTAGAGTTTAAAATCCCCTCCACTTCAATAAGTACTGTCCGCAGGACCTCTTCGGGGACAGTCTGTGACTGGATGGTGGCATACAGTGCAGCTTTAACAGACCTCACTTCCCTTTCCCAGACTCCTCCAAAGTGTGGGGCGCTTGGGGGATTAAACTGAAACCTAATCTGGTGTTTAGCCAGATGCGCCTGGAGTGTGGGGTGTAATGACCTGAAAGCCTCCTGGAGTTCTCTTTCACCTCCCTTGAAATTAGTACCCTGGTCGGACCGGAGCTCTGCTGGCTTACCTCTTCGTGCAATAAAGCGGCGGAGGGCCATCAGAAAGGAATCCGAATCCATGCTGGACAGGACATCCACGTGCACAGCGCGCGTCGTCAGGCATTTAAATAGTATGCCCCATCTCTTCTCGTGGCGACGGCCAACCTTCACTGTGAAAGGCCCGAAGCAGTCCATGCCAGTAGAGAAGAATGGGGGCTTCATCAGATGTAGTCTGGACTGTGGGAGGTCTGCCATCTTAGGCACAACTGGAGAGGCTCTCCATCTCTGGCAGTCCGGACAGGACCGCTGGTGGCGCTTAACAGCTTCACGGCCATGCAAAATCCAGTATTTGCGCCGCAGCTCTGCAAAAAGGCGCTCTGATCCTGGATGGCGTAGACTCTTGTCCACGTCATGGATGATGAGCTGGGTCACTTTATGCCGATGGTCCAGGACCACTGGGTGAATAGAATCTGGCTCTAGCTGGTCGCTGCGGCGGAGCCTTCCTCCAACTCGGATGAGTCTCACAGTCTTGTCATACTCTGGTGCTAGGGAGATCAGCCTACTGGTGGCAGGTACTGGCTTACCGGTACTCAAAAGGCTGAGCTCCTCAGCGAAGCTGTCCTGCTGGGCTCGTCTCAATACTTCTCTCTCTGCCTCTTGGTAGTCATCAGCAGAAAGTCTGACGGGGTTCACTGATGACACAGAGCTGGATTGTGCAACCGCCTCTATCAGAGCTCTGAACGAAGAAAACTGATCAGCATTTGGTAGCAGAGAAGTCTGTATGCTTGTAGTAAGACAGCAGACAGTGATTTTTCGCAGCTCATCAGAATTCTCGGTCACCTCTGTGGCTGGCTGTGTAGGCCAGACTTCAGGCAACTGTTGTAGAAAGGCAGGGCCCTTACTCCATCTATTCTTACCAGCCAGTTCCAGCAGTGTTTTTCCCCGCGTTATGTCATCAGCTGGGTTGTTGGCAGAATCCACATATCTCCAGGCCCGGGTATCAGTCAGCTCCTGGATTTCAGCTACCCGTGTTCCCACGAATACCTTGTACCTGCAGGAGTCGGACTGAAGCCATGTAAGTACTGTTGTGGAGTCTGTCCATAAGATAACATTGCGGATATTCACAGTCAGTTCTCTTTGAAGTAGTGCAGCTAGCTGTGCAGCTGTCAGGGCAGCACACAGTTCTAGTCTTGGTATTGATTGCTGCTTCTTCGGGGCTGCTCTGGATCTAGCAGTCAGGAAAGACACTTCCACACGGCCGTGTGAGCTCTCCGTCCGCAGATAGGCCACTGAGCCATATGCCTTCTCTGACGCATCAGCAAAGATGTGTAGGTCTCTCTGGAGGTTTGAAGTGTTCATCTCAGAGCTCACATAGCAACGAGGCAGTAGAATCTGGGAGAGGTGCTGCAATTCTTCCTCCCACGTCAGCCATGGCTGCAGCACATCCTCAGGCAATGATGGGTCATCCCAGTCTCTCTGCTTGTCCCACAAGTGCTGCACCAGGACCTTGGCCCGCGTAGTGAAGGGGACTATAAATCCCAGAGGGTCGAACAAGCGTGCCAGGACTCTGTATATGTTTCGCATGGTGGGTGTGGGTTGATCCAGCATACGGTATTTATACCTTAAGGTATCTGAATTACAGAGCCAGCGGAGTCCCAGGGCGAGCTCCTGTGGGTCAGTGCCTGACTCGTTGAGCCACAACTCACTGCTCTCAGATCTTGCTTCTTTGGGCAGGTGGCTGATAACCTCAGGGGTGTTACTGGCCCACTGTCGTAACTCAAATCCACCTGTAGCCAACAGTGAGGTCAGTTTGTCGACCAGGTGATGAGCTTCTTCCACAGATGGGATGCTTTGCAGACAGTTGTCCACATAAAAGGATCGTTCTATCGACACTCGAACATCTTCACCTGGCTGACTGTGATCAAACACATGTTTCTGCAGCGCATAAGTTGCACAGCAGGGACTACATGTGGTGCCAAATGGAAGGACTTGCCATGTGTAGATGCTGGGTGGTTCCTCTGTCTTCAGGTCTCGCCACAGGAAGCGCAGCAAGGGCTTATCCTCTGGGAGCAACCTCACCTGGTGAAACATGCCTTTAATATCGCTGCTGACAGCGATTGCATGCTCTCTGAAGCGCAGCAGTACACCCAGTAGACTGGAACTTAAGGTGGGCCCAGGCAACAGCAGCTCATTGAGGTTGTTTCCCTTATACATGTAGGAACAGTTGAACACAATCCTGTTCTTTCCGTTATGGCTCACCATGTGATGTGGGATGAACCAGGACTCGGCTGCTTTGCTCAGCTCCTCTTCTGACGCTTTAACTGCATAGCCCGCCTTTTCCAGCTTTCTAATCTCTGCACAGTATGCAGCTGCTCTTTGCGGGTCTCGCAGCAGGCGCCTCTCTGTACTGCGGAGATTAGCTAACACAGCCTCCTTAGGTGCCTGAAGCTGTGGCATGTTCTTCATCCTGAGGAGGGGAGTAGCGTAGCGCTGAATTCCATCAACCTCTACTCTTGTGGTCTTCGCCTCCAGCAGGCGGACTGCTTCCTGATCCTGCCTGGAGCGTGTGACAAGTTTTTCACTCCTGTAGGGCAGAACATCCAGCTGCCACAATCTCTCTACACTTTGTAGAAGCTCATTATTGGGTGAGAGGGTGGAAACGTGCAGGCACTGTTGTGATGTTGCCGGCTGCTTGCTGTACCTGGTCGGCCCCTGAAGTGTCCAGCCCAACTTTGTCTTCACTGCGGCTGGTCCCCCGTGTGGTCCTAAACGCACAGGCTCCACTGGAGTGATCAAGTGGGTATAATCTGACCCGATTAACAGCAGGGGTTGCACTCTGTTAATCGTCTGAAGAGGGAGGCCTCTTAAATGTTTGTGCTTCCTCTGAAGTGCCTTCATTGAGTAAGTGTGCTCAGCCAGACCCAGTTGATCAGCAGTGAATGCTCTGTATATCTTGAAGGACTTCTTTGGATGATCTACAGGGGAGATGGAGAATGACACTGCAGTGCCATGCAGAACCCTGATGTCCTGCCGAACAGTTCTGAGGATCAGATTTTCCGGCTCACCAGTAAGCTTTAGGCTCTGAGCTGCTGCAGGGAGGAGAATGGTCCGCTCCGACCCATCGTCAAGGATGGCATATGTCTCCAAGGTGTGTTCGCCATTACGCAGCAGCACTTTACTCACTTTCAGTAGGACCTGGCTGCATCCAGCCCGCCTGTCCATGTACAGGACTTCATTAGTTGTGCTGATGAGGCAGGATGTGTCCTCAGCTGCAGGTTTTATATTTACTTCATGCAGAGCTTGCAGGTGTCTCCCCTTACACTTGTGACATGTAATTTTCAGGCGGCACTGTGCAGCTTGGTGCGTGCGACCGCATCGCCAGCATCTTTTGTTGGTTTTGATCCACGCGGTTATCTGTTCCACTGTAAGCTGTGCAAAGTTTGCACACTTGTCTAGGAAGTGTTGCGTGTTAGAGCAGTAAGGGCAGTATGCTGTCCTCTCTGGCTGCTTGGTACTAGATGAGGCCTTCTCTACTGTCGGTGTACTCTGGTCGGTGGTGTGCATGATGTTGGTGCTTTTGCTACTCTTAGCGTCACGGCGTCGCTCTGTCCTGGGTCCTGTTCTGCTCTTGTTTTCACTGATTAGAGGCTCATACACCGTCTCTTGCATCTTGAGCTCGTAGTCAAGCCAGTCAGAAAAGTGCAATAGGCTTGGGATGGTAACACGCATTGGATACAGGAACCTCTTAAATTCGGCCCGTATATCATGAGGCAGTTTGGACAGCAGCCGTGTCACATGTGAACCACAGTGAAGCTCAGTCTTTCCACTTTCCCCAAGCTGGTCTAACATTGCCACGAGTGCTCTCACTTTCAGGGCGAATCGCTTAAACCCACTGGAGTCATCACGTGCAATATTAGGGGCCTCCATTAGATCAGCTATTTTTCTGAGAGCTAACTGGTGAGGCTGTCCGTAATGCTCAATTAGACTTGTCATAGTGTCAGTGTAGGGCTGCAGTGAGTTAGTGTATGAGTCCGCTATTAGAAGTGCCTCCTCATACCTCAGGTGGTCCACCAGGATCTGATATTTAAAGCGCTCTGTAGCGTCCACAGGCAGTAGGTTCTCCAGAGCGACCTTAAGCCTGGCAAACTCTCTCGGATCTCCTTTGGTGAATGTAGGGATTGTGGGTTTAGGCCCGCGGTACACTGTCTCATGGTGGTGGGTGGGTACACAGTACTCTGGTGTCTGTACCCTGGGCACTGGAGGATGGGGCTCAGGGTGACTGGGAGACTCCTGCTGACGTGTCGTCCGAATTTCTCTCAGTGCTGTTATAAGCTCTGCCATAAGGTCCTGTGATGGTGGCTGATAAACATTGTCTGCTACTGGGGGTGGTGGCGGTGGCCAGTCATCATCATCCTGAGGCAGAGTGTGACCACCAACTTGCACAGGTGGCAGAATTGGCGTGGTTTGGTACACACCGCCATCCTGCTCTATGTTATGCTGCTGTTGAGGGGGGGGCTGGTGTAGGGGAAGGAGAAAAGGCTGTCTGTCGCTGTGCTGGTAGGTCTGAAAGGGAAGTGCGGGCGTCAAATCGCCTGTGCATGTCCATTACCTGTTGCTGTAGCCTTTGATTTTCTTCCCTCAGCTTATAAAGAGCTTCAAAGACCTCAGGTGCTGTTTCTGGGGCAGGCCTCGATCTGGTGGAGGCAGGCGTACTCTGAAAAAGGGGTTCTGTATACTCAAACTGGCGTGGATAGGCAGCTTCCGCTCCCCGCATGACACTCCCGTCCTCATGCAGCAGTGGTGGTGTGAGAGGCGTCATCCTGGCGTGTCTCTCTGAGAATCTCACCATGCTGTCGTAGAGCCCTTGTTGCCCTGACAGGTTAGCCACTTGATGATGCAAACGAGAGGACGGCTGCAATGATTGAAGGGGGATGTCATAGTCTTCCATCCAGGCTGGTCGCCGTATCTCTCGGCGGGGTCGGGCATCTACTGGGTGTGTATACTGATCCGAGAACATCTCTAAACAATCCCACGGTGACCACGCTAATCCGGCTCGAAGGACCAAATGTTTTTGGTGATCAGAAAGGACTGTATAATTAGACTGGTCTTTAAAGGGTTGTGGCCACCAGGGGGCATCGATTAGAATGCCGACAAGATGTTCCTTGTAAGTGTTTTATTAAAATAAAAGTTTAAAGGTGTGTGTGGTTCTGAAACAGAGATACAGACATAAATCAGTAAATGTAAACTCTCTATATAAATGTCAAATAGTTATTACATGCCTAGCAGGGATATAATAAACAAACACAATCAAGAGATTAAAGTATAATTTTGTTATGTATGACTTAAATGCAGTGTTATAATAAATGCTTATCACTCAAACAAATGCAATACTTAGAAATGCAATAGTACACTATATCCCTGTTCAATGATTAATTTTCTGCACATTACCTGCAACAATATACAATATGCTAAATTCAGCTGAACATATAATAATTATAAGCTGCAGAGTTATTCCTTAAAATAAACAATGTTACACATTGTGCAAGAACAACAGACATTATTTAAATTAAGACACATAAGGCTTGCAGAGCAACACCATTAATTTACAGCGTTATCAACGATTAAACACACAGGCAGTGAGAAGCTCCGCCATTATACAACAACGAGCCACAGCATTATTGTGAGGTAAAACGAACAACAAACATCAATATACTTACTGGTAGTTGCACGCACACAATTCTAGGAACTTAAATAAGTACAGCAACACGATCTTATATTATCAATATAAATATAGATTGCACAGTCTTTCAACACCAGCGCTCTCTTCCGAACTTTCCCGCAAAACTGAAACTTAATCCGTCTTCTTCCGCGAGCCGCAAAGCACAGTGCGCTCCTGATTGGCTGATTCCTAAGCAGACAGTTTTAGCTGCTTGAAGAGGTAATCCTTCGTCACAGGTTGTGTTGTGTCTTTTGTTTTAGTCAAAGCTTTCCTCTGAACAGCAGTTTGATATATATCTGTGCGACTGATTTTTGTTTAGATCCTACAATTTTTCCTGCGACTCTAGTAATTCTGTCTAATTTTACTTTATTCACAGATGCAACTCGTCCAAACAACCACCACATTAATATTATACCCTAAAATAATCTCAATTAAACTTATATAAACTCTTTGCAGAAAAACCTGACTTACAGAAAATTCTCTGTTTCAAAGGCTAAGAGTAGCCTTTGATTTGCTTTCTAACAAATAAGAATGACATTATCAGAGAAATTGAATTTACAGTCCATCATGGTTCCCAAATACTTAAAAAGTCTTCACAATTTCAACTGTTTGATCACATACACTGTAAAAAATTATTGTGATTTTAACGGTAAAAGACCAACAGTGGAAAACTGTTAATTGGTTAACAGAAAGTTTCCGTACTATATACGGTAAATAACTGTGATAGATCTAATGGTACATTTAATGTAATTTTACTTTAAAATACCGTTAAATTTACAGTTTTTGACAGTGAAAAAGAACAACTCATTGTACAATTTACAGTAAAATACCGTAAATTGACATTCCCACAATTCCCTGCATGACACTTCACATTTGATGTATTTTTGTTGAAATAACTATGTTTCTTCATAGTTTTCTTAGTTTTTAATGCATTAATTGACAAGCATGTACTAACGTGTAGTTAAGATGGTATATTCATGCAGGAATTCATATGACTCATGTCGTAGTTCCTCATTAGTACATGTCTTAACTCATCATTAGTTCATAGTAAAGTAATTATTAATTCAGGTATTAGTACATGATTATTGATGTACTATTATTGTAAAGTGTTACCCTGAGGTCGAGTAGTACCAGAATTTATGTTTTGCCTGTATCAGTATTTAAGCGAATATCGTTTATTATCTTCATGAGCGCTGTCTCTGTGCTGTGATGTGGTCGGAAACCAGATTGAAAATGGTCAAAGTATCCATATGAGATAAAGAATTTGTTCAGCTGATTGAAGACAACTCTTTCAATGACCTTGCCTATGAAAGGAAGCTTTGAGATTGGTCTGCAATTGCTCAATATGTTGCTCTCCAGGTTGCTCTTTTTCAGGATGGGTTTGACAACTGCAGTTTTAAAGGACTTAAAGTCCCATAGAGAAGTGAGGCTTTTGCCACTTCTATGAGATCTGCTTCTAAGCAGTATAACACACTTTTGAAAAAGGAAGTGGTGATTGTGTCAAGGGCACAAGTTGAAGTTTTAAGGTGTTGTACTGTTTCTCACAAAATTGTACAAATGATTTCTTCAAAATCACACATTTTGCGGATGTGGTCTGATCTGTCTGACCTCAGTGCCACACGAGGATATGCTGATCGCCTTTTATTATAGGACTTACAGGGGTAAGGGTGAGTTTTATTATAGGACTTACAGGGGTAAAGGCCCGTACACACCGGGGCGAATATCAGCACGCGTTATTCGCCAGCGTTTTTCAACGCGTTTTTAGTGTTCACACCCAAGCGATTTTCGCTGACGATGAGCCGAGTGAACATGCAAATTAATTCCCTGACATTAGATGGCGCTTAATGTAAAACAGAAATACCCTCTGCAATACCACTCCATAACAGTTCTCTTTTATCAAGATTTTTGTAGTCGCTGTAGCGTTTGTCATATAGTTCTTTATGTTCGGACACCAACGAGAACAGCGCTCTACATTCATCTTGCCTTGCATCTTCCTCGTCTATTTCTTCCCAGCAGTGTAGACGCTACTTGGTGTATATCTTCTTCACCGCTATGTATGTGTGCTTGGCAAGACCGTTTTGCGTTTGAGCGCCCCCAAGTTGTGTTTTACTGTAACTTCAGAAGCTCCAGACACGTGAGCAAAAGCGGCAATCTCATTGGTCGGATAGTTTTTGACGCGGCGCGTCAAACAAAAAAAACGAACCCGAGGCGTTTTTTTAAAAATGACGCTTTTACGCCTGGCGTTTTACGCGTCGGTGTGAACACTCACATTGGCGCCCTTTGTTTAGTCACGAGGCGTTAAACGTCAGCGAATAACGCGCGCGAAATTCGTCCCGGTGTGAACAGGCCTTAAGGGTGAGTTTTATTATAGGACTTATAGGGGTAAGGGTGAGTTTTATTATAGGACTTATAGGGGTAAGGGTGAGTTTTATTATAGGACTTACAGGGGTAAGGGTGAGTTTTATTATAGGACTTATAGGGGTAAGGGTGAGTTTTATTATAGGACTTATAGGGGTAAGGGTGAGTTTTATTATAGGACTTATAGGGGTAAGGGTGAGTTTTATTATAGGACTTACAGGGGTAAGGGTGAGTTTTATTATAGGACTTATAGGGGTAAGGGTGAGTTTTATTATAGGACTTATAGGGGTAAGGGTGAGTTTTATTATAGGACTTACAGGGGTAAGGGTGAGTTTTATTATAGGACTTATAGGGGTAAGGGTGAGTTTTATTATAGGACTTATAGGGGTAAGGGTGAGTTTTATTATAGGACTTATAGGGGTAAGGGTGAGTTTTATTATAGGACTTACAGGGGTAAGGGTGAGTTTTATTATAGGACTTATAGGGGTAAGGGTGAGTTTTGTTATAGGTCTTACAGGGGTAAGGGTGAGTTTTATTATAGGACTTACAGGGGTAAGGGTGAGTTTTATTATAGGACTTATAGGGGTAAGGGTGAGTTTTATTATAGGGCTTATAGGGGTAAGGGTGAGTTTTATTATAGGACTTATAGGGGTAAGGGTGAGTTTTATTATAGGACTTATAGGGGTAAGGGTGAGTTTTATTATAGGCCTTACAGGGGTAAGGGTGAGTTTTATTATAGGACTTATAGGGGTAAGGGTGAGTTTTATTATAGGGCTTATAGGGGTAAGGGTGAGTTTTATTATAGGACTTATAGGGGTAAGGGTGAGTTTTATTATAGGACTTATAGGGGTAAGGGTGAGTTTTATTATAGGACTTACAGGGGTAAGGGTGAGTTTTATTATAGGACTTATAGGGGTAAGGGTGAGTTTTGTTATAGGCCTTACAGGGGTAAGGGTGAGTTTTATTATAGGACTTACAGGGGTAAGGGTGAGTTTTATTATAGGACTTATAGGGGTAAGGGTGAGTTTTATTATAGGGCTTATAGGGGTAAGGGTGAGTTTTATTATAGGACTTATAGGGGTAAGGGTGAGTTTTATTATAGGACTTACAGGGGTAAGGGTGAGTTTTATTATAGGACTTATAGGGGTAAGGGTGAGTTTTATTATAGGCCTTACAGGGGTAAGGGTGAGTTTTATTGTAGGACTTATAGGGGTAAGGGTGAGCTTTATTGTAGGACTTATAGGGGTAAGGGTGAGTTTTATTATAGGACTTAGGCTATAGGGGTAAGGGTGAGTTGTTTTGTGGAGTAAAGAGGAATGAGGAAGCTGATAAACTGGCAAAGGATCCTGATGTCAACATTTGTAAAGAGGCTGATTGGAACTGAAGTGAAAAAGAGGTGGCAGAAATGTGGGTGTGGAAAGAACAACTGTCAACAACAGGAAAAAGGATGTGATACTGACTAGGAGTGTGTTTGTGTGCAGTATACATTTCCAAACTGAAAATGTTTACATATCTTTAACAGAGGTGGAAAGTCCAGGGGTCAGAAAGTAAAAGTCCTGCCATATTTTTAACATCAATCATGAATCATAATCATAGAAACGAACATTTGCAAGTAATGGCTAAATATTGTTTAACAACACATATCCGATTGTATTTAATCTCACTGCCATAATCTCGGTCAAACCACAAGTGATAAAAAGCATTACCGAAGTACAAAGAGCAATATAACTGTGAATTTTCATCAGCATAACGATCACTTGATAGTTTTTGAGATGAATCAACATTTGCATGATTGATCTGTCACATCATATAGGCCTGTGTATCTCGCATTGTTTATAAGGGATATTATTGACAGTTGCGTGTGTTGCAAGGAAACATGTAAAACAACACGGCATTAACCATAAACACGTAAAACAACACGGCATTAACCATAAACACGTAAAACAACACGGCATTAACCATAAACACGTAAAACAACACGGCATTAACCATAAACACGTAAAACAACACGGCATTAACCATAAACACGTAAAACTGCGCAGCATTAACCATAAACACGTAAAACTGCACAGCATTAACCCAACAAATCATTTGACAAATAGCTTTAACAGGATAATATAGCATAACATTTCGTGTTCCTTGCAGTTAATTCATTATGGTGACATAAAATATTGCGATCAGACGTACAGGTAATACAAATACGAATACATTACCTCATCCGTGATCATGATTCATTAATTCCATAACATCTCTGGATGATGAAAACGACATCTCCCATCGTTCAACTCTCCCTCATAGCGTCATCAAGCTTCGCCTTTGTTATTGTTGGAAACTGCGCCCTCTTGTGGCGAAAAATTCTTACAGATTGTACCTTTAACTAATGTTAACAGATACAATTTTGGATCTTAAAAATGTGTTAGTAAATGTTGAAATTAACATTAAACGAGATTAATGCACCCTGTAGAAGTATTGTTATACTTCCATAACATAATAACATCCATAATTGGATGTTTTTAAATAAACACTGACCAAAAAAACTACACACATTTTTGTGCTGGACAATATGATGATATATGATCACTCGGATTTAGAGAGAGTTTCGTGGACTGGTGTGAGAAAAATGGTCTCAGGCTAAATGCCAGTAAGACAAAGGAAATTGTGGTTGATTTTAGCAGATTTCCTCAGGAAGTGAGAATATTATGATTGTGAATGTGGGGAAAAGTTGTGTTTTATAAATAAGAGACCAAGCCAGAAGCATTTGTTTATGGAATGAAGAGAGCTTTTCAGGTAATTTCTCAATTTTATAATTGCATACGAAAGAAACTGTAGGCCACCCAACTGGGAGAATATATAATTTGGGATAAAGTTCCAAATTGAAGAGGGGCATTTTAAGAAGTGTTTCATCCAATTCATTTTTAAAGTGTAATTTAATGTTTTAAAATCTAGAAAATGAAGACCTCCATTTTCATACGTGTTCATTACAACAGTTTTTTTTTTATATAGTGGGTACGATTCCTCCAAACAAAATTGAATAAAAGATTATCACTCATTTTACACGTTTTGTTGTCCAAATGTAGAGCTAATGCTGCATGTGATAATCTAGATAACCCTTCAGCTTTAGTAAGCAAGACCCTGCCTTTTAATGAAATATTTCTTTGGAGCCACTGGTTGAGTTTTTCACGGGTTTTGTCAATAGCAGGAATAACATTTTCAGAACATTGTGTAGCTTGATTCCTAGTTATTACAACTCCTAAATATGTGACTTTGCTTGATATGGTCTACTAAGAGTTGAGCTGCTAATAAGAACAAATAGGGAGAGATAGGACAACCTTGACGTATACCCCTTTTGACATCAAATATAGAAGAAGTCCCATGTTTTAATTTAATTGAGCTGTTGACATTATAATATAAAGTTCTTACTGCATTACAAAAGAAAGGACCAAAACCAAATCTTTCCAGACTAAGAAAAATAAATTTGAGTATCAAATGCGTTTGTAGAAATCCAAAAATAAAATATTGATCCGAAATCAGATGAGAATGATCAAGAACATCTAAAACTAATCTAATATTATTAGAGATATGTCTGTTCTTCATGAAACCAGATTGTGTTTGATCAATAATCGAGTCTAGGACTGTCTTGAATCTCTCAGCAAATATACACGCAAGTATTTTGTAGTCATTGTTAAGAAGGGACGCCAATTATCAATAAATAATAAATCCTTTTTTGATTTCGGTATCAAAGTAATAAGACCCTGATTTAAGCTTGGTGGAAACTGGCCAACAGAAATACTTTCATTAAATACGTTAAAAACGTATTTTTCATTAATTCATTAAATACGTTAAAATTCATTTACAATATGAATTCAAATTCATACTCAAATTCAAATTAAAATTAATTAAATACGTTAAAAACGGCGTCAGTTTTGGGGCAAAGCACTTATAAAATTCTCCGGTAAGCCCATCCGTCCCAGGAGATTTATTATTTTTTAGCCGATCAATTGAATCTGTTATTTCTTTAATACTTAGAAGTTTGTCACAAATATCTTTATTTTCTGGTAGTATAGGCTACTCTTGGTTTTATCTAGAGAGGCAAAAAAGGAGGATGTTGATTGTTCAGAGTAATTAGATGTATAAAGTTTACTATAGAACATTGAACAGAATTTAGAAATCAGCTTCGTAAGCCGCTTTCTCCTCTGTCATTTGAACGACCGGTTGACTTCCTGATTCTATGAAACCACTCTCTCAGGGCTCAGATTGGTTAGTTGGGCCGGTGTGTTGTAATTGGCTAAACAGCGTAGTGCACGTCGTTCGGAAACTTCACGCCCATTACCTTTACGGGCGAAAGTTTTATGTGCTCCGGTCTAATGTAAATAATGTTGTCAATACTGCCGTATCAGTTTGAGCCAGAATCACCCAGAAAGTGTCAATGAAGAGAGTCAAGCAGAACCTCCCCAAACACGGCTCTTACAAAACGTTTCTGAATGGTAATTTTTTTTTAAAATAGCATCGAACTAACTGGATACTATAAACAAACAGCGTTGGCATTGGTTTACGTTATTGATCAAATCGAAAAATTACGTCAAAGTATACATGGAAAATACATTTACAAAATTAGTACATAATTTAATTACAAATTCAGGTCCAAAAAGTTTGTACGCGTTTGTCATAGACACACGAAATAGCATAACTAAGTGGCTACTAAAGCCGGCGCTGGCATTTGTTTACGTCCTTCATAAAACTAAAACATTACGCCTGAAATTATACATGCAAATACATTTAAAATGATTAAGTCTTACTTACAGGTTGTGGCCCAACAACAGCTGCCTCTGGTTTTAAAGCTGGAACTGCTTCATGTTTTAGTAACAGTTTCTTGTTGAATCCGGCATTGAACTCGTGGAGATTCTGGAAGCTGTCTTCCGTAAAATGAGCAGCACAGAGAGCTAAATTACGATTGTAATTTTCAGGAACATAATCAAACATAAATTTTAGCCATTGTTGACGAACTCCAGCGTCCGTAGTAAGCCCGAACACAGAAGACTGACAGCTGGGTGAAAATAACACACTCTCGACGGCACGGCTACAGCTTCATTTCCACAATGGCGGTCAATTCTGAGCACAAGAAAAGCTAGAATTGACCTTTCGCCGGCCCCTCTCCCAAAACGGCCATTGTCCAATCACACATCATAGCAACCGTTACTATGTGAGCAGGTCCGTCAAACATTCCAAGCAAGATGGTGAAGCGGTGCGCCCACGGCGTTTGTAAATCGGACACTAGATACCCCGAGAGATTGTCTGGAGGAGTTGTGTTCTTTCCATTCCCAAAGCCGAAAAAACAACGTGAGCGGTGCCTACACTGGATAAAAACAGTGTGGACGGCTCCACTCCCAGTTACATGTGTCGAACATAGTTAACTCGCGTGCAGTGTGCGTGAGAGACTGAGACACTGACTGAGATTAGTCAAAGAAACATGGAGAAAGCCGATCAAGAGGATCCACAAAGGAATTACGTTTTCTAAAGGGTTGTTGTTAACATGATATTTTCGGGGGGAAATGAGGAGCAGTCACAGTGCAGCACCTGTAGACTACAGTTTAGAGGAGTGCACGCTCGCAACGGGGAACGCATACTTGACAAAACATCAGTTCATATATCAGTATCGTAACGAATAGAAATAACCTTAAATAATGTATGGTTATCTGCATCTTTCCGTCTCTTATGTATAGTTACTTTTTAAACACGAAAATCGCATTCAGCATGACACGCAAGCGGTTGCCGTGGTAATGCACAAGCTTGTTAAAGCGAATGTATAATCCTGTGTGTGTATCCAGTGCCGCCGCTCCCACCACGCGCATCACGCGCTGTGCGTAGGGCACCAAGTGCTGAGGGGGCACCAAAAATAGCCTAATGAAAAATCAATCATCAAACTTCTTGTTATAATCAGATTCAGAGCGTTCTTCATCTTCAATCCGCAGCGCCGAGCAGAGCTAGAGCACGTCAGAAACAGAGAGGACAGGGTGTGTGTGTGTTCATCTGAGCCTCATTGGTCCGTCACTGCTCGTCAATGTCAGAATATTTGAGATGACCAATCAAATCAAAGTAGGCGGGCTTTATGTTCACAGACGCTGAGCGCGAATTTTAACAGTGCAACTCGACGCTTCAGTGTACGGTCAAGTGCGAGATAAGATGTAAGTAGCTAAACGTAACGTTTCATATTTGACAGTTTTTTTAGGTCATAAATGTTAAACGAATGACAAAAAATAATTAGGCAAACTAATATAGTTTTGTCTAATTTCGCCATTTTGAACTGAAAATAGGCCTATGTAACATGTAGCCTAGTGTAATAGTTTAGGCTACTGTCATTGTGAGGGGACAAGAAACATGAACAAAGCCGTTTTCATCATGTTAGGCACAGGATAATGAATGTGTACATATTGAGAATAAAATACAAATTGTAGCCTTTAGTAAATAAAAAAAACACAACTTTAGGAGGGGAAGAGACAGGGCAAGATAAAAACAAAATGAAAAAGAGTGTGATGCTGATGAGGAGAGAAAAATAATCAGCTGCCCACTGACATGGTTTTAAAGCTGTTGTTATCGGAAATTTTTTTTTTTTTTTTTTTTTTTTTTTTTTTGCCTTCACAACATCTTAAAATGCACATCTGTAGTTCAGAGAAATCCAAAATTTTCTCGGGGAAACCCCGAACCCTCCTAACTAACCTGCCTCAAATTCGGGACCACGGTGATGATAAAACCATGATGAAACATAAAATAATGAAACTAGTTAGTGAGCATTAGACCCTAAACTAAAGTGTTACTTTTTAATTTTTATATTTTTTTTATAAATCATACCCTCATTGGGGTATGAAACATAAATGAAAATGCTAAATGAAAATGGGGGGGGGGGGCATCATAAAGGAATTATGCTTAGGGCACCAAAATGGCTAGCAGCGGCACTGTGTGTATCTGAGGCAAAATGACTAAATATGCAGCGCGAGTTATATATTTCTTAATCCAAACAATTTGCCACTGAACCTGCTTATAAAATCTTCTTCAAGGCTGTGCTGGTTGCATTTGAGGTAACTTACAGGTCATGGGGTTTCTCAGATTTCGCTTGAGACCGGTAAGCATTAGCCTCGATAGTAGTTGTGTCTCCTTCATTGCGTATTTTTATAAACTTGAATATATCCCTCCACTGCATACTGTAACTCCTTTTGCCTCGATTTGGAGGATATCGCGGAGGTATTGCTCCAAAAAAGGTCACTGACACGCACGGGTATTATTCCTCTTCCCGTCATGGCAATCTGTCGCGCTGGTCGTGTTCGACCATTTGTTTGACGGACGTAGCAACAGTAACTAAGGGGGGCGGGGCTCGGCGAAAGGCTAATTGGGTTAAAGAGAGAAAAAGCATTTTCCACAATAAGAAGACTTTATATTTAATTTAATGTGAACATTAAATGATATCTCAGTGTGGGCGCCTTTACAATTAACAATTAAAAACACAGTTAAGAGAATCCAGTTATTTAACACATCGACAAACACAAATCACACCGGCAGGCTGCTTTCTGTATTTTTATAGCACTATAATGATACAAATATGTACAGACAGGTACTCTAAAATATACAATATCAAAGATAACTGATGGATCCTTCATGGCAGTACAACAGTGCAGTGTACATTATTTGTCGGCTGACTGTAGATGTTTGTTCGTTGTCAGACTGTTGAGGTTCAGCGGCTAGTGAAGCAGAATAAAGCACATCAACAACATTCATGCAGGACACTCAGATCTGCAGTAACTGCTCAATCTTTTCATATCTTTTGTGCTTTGGCCCAAATTATGGAGAGTAGGCCTATCAGTGATTAAATCATTATTAAACTATAAACAAAAAAAAAACAATTTAATCATGGTTATCCTCTTCGTTCACTGATTATATTGTTTAATTTATTAATTGATGTGTTCAGTTTTCTGTACTCATGACTCATGACACTGTACATGGTTAAAGAATCTGTAATGTTCAAAATGTGGCTTTAATAGTGTAACACTGAATAAATGCTGATTAATAAATGCATGCAGAGTGTTTTTGGATATAACAACAACACGTTTTCCTATAAAGTTAGCATTAGATGGTTTATTTTTTTACAGCAGATAATAAAAGCCTAAATTTAATCTGTTCATCATATAAAGATAGTCTCTTCAGGAGGTTTGGACTAAACCGTTCGATTTAAATAGATTAACAATAACTCTGTTGCGTGGAAATCTGTCAGATCTTAATTGGTGTTCTGAAGATGATTGAAAGACTCACGGGTTTTGAACGACATGAGTGTGATTAAATGATGACCCTTTTTTTATTTTTGGCGAACTGTCTTTAAATGTGTTCGCGCCGATCGATCGATCTTTTTTTTATTGTTATTTTTTTTTTATTGCAGAAAAGGTAACATACAAATAATAACAAAATATAACAAATCAAGACAAGAAAATAAAAATAAATAAATAATAATAATAATTAAAAAAAAAAGCATAGCTCACATTCAATTTTAACAAATAAGGATATTACAAAACACCAGGGGTATTGAAGAGTGTATCATAGCATTTTAAATATTTCACAGATTTTTCGTTTTTTAACAGTCTTATTGAAGAAATGTAAAAAAACAAAGTCAGAGCAAAACAACTTTAACTTACGAGATGAATTAAGAATTTTTTGTTTATATGTGAAAGCGCCGATCGATCTTTTTTTTTTATTATTATTTTTTTTATTGCAGAAAAGGTAACATACAAATAATAACAAAATATAACAAATCAAGACAAGAAAAAGTAAAAAAAAAGTTAAAAAAATAATAATAAAAAAAAAGCATAGCTCACATTCAATTTTAACAAATAAGGATATTACAAAACACCAGGGGTATTGAAGAGTGTATCATAGCATTTTAAATATTTCACAGATTTTTCGTTTTTTAACAGTCTTATTGAAGAAATGTAAAAAAACAAAGTCAGAGCAAAACAACTTTAACTTAGGAGATGAATTAAGAATTTTTTGTTTATGTATGTGAAAGCGCCGATCGATCTTCAGCGCGCAGAGCAGCGGCTGTGACGTCACCGGCAGCGCGAGTTCCATATGACATCATAGGCCGAGGAACCGTGATGTAGGAGGACGGCGAGATGGCGTCGAGGTAACATCACTTTGTTGTCGCTCTGCAATATGAAGTATCAAACCTCGTTTTTTTAAAAACAGTTAACACGAATTGAGGGCTTTAAAATGCTATCCTAGTACTTGACAAATCAGATACTTTCTGAAGAAGATATTTACGTTTTTCCGGCTTTTTTGAAAATTGGCTTAAGTTAGTGGCTAACGCAAACCACTTTCTGATAACGTAGGCTACGGCTAACTTTTCAAACGGACTGTCACTTCTTCTACTCGACCAGTAGCCCTCAGTTGACCCTCACATTCTTGAAAAATGGACAAAGAGGAAAAAATTGGCAGCATTATGCACTCATACGCCAAGAAGACTCCACAGACACTGACTGAAGAAGGCGTAATGTTAATGGAGGTAACTTTGCCGGAACAGGAGGGCTCGGACTCGGCGCAACCGTTGCCAAATTCGACGAAGCTGCGAGCCGCCAAGAGAAGTAAAACAACTAACGTTAATGACAATGAAGGTCAGTCTGTGCCAAATTCGGTTCTGCTAATAATAATGGAGAGGGTTGAAAAAATGCAAGAAGAGTCATTGAGGAGGTTACAATCGTTGGAGGCGACAGTTAAAGATAATACTTGCTCCATAAAAAGTGTCACTGATGCTATGGAATATATGGGGAACCAACTAAAAGAAGCAACAGACAAAGTTGAAACCCTAGAGAAAAAAGTCGGATTCCTAGAGAAAGAAAACGGTGTGCTCCGTGACAGGTGCAATGAACTTGATAATTACAAGAGGAGGTGGAATCTACGCGTCGCCGGGGTAAAGGAACAAGCGGGAGAAAATGTAAAAAAAATTATGGTGGACCTATTCAGCCAGGTCTCACCAGACATCGCAGACCAACTGGCCTTTTCCGTGGACATCGCTCACAGACTTGGACCCCGCTCGGGAGAGGCACGTTCCACCCGCCGAATCATTGTGCAGTTTCTATCACGAACCCACAGGGACAAGATTTGGAAGGACGCCAGAACATCGACCATACTCAAGGAAAGAAAAATCAAAATCTTTGAAGACCTGACCCAAGATGCCAAGGATGCCAGGAACAAATTGTGGCCGCTGGTGGAACAGGCGAGGAAGGAAGGGAAGAAAGCGGGTTTCAGAGGACATTTCGCGCATATTGATGGTAAAAGGGTAACAGTAAATGACATGTGAGGCGGGCCGCTGAACTGCTCTAGCACATAGGCTACATGTAAATCTTAAGTAAGGTAAGAGCGGGGTTGTTTGGATAACAGATTTACACATGTAATGACTTAAATTTTGTCTGCTCTACTTCTGGGTGGATTATTTATCTCAGGAATAACGTTATAAACAACAACTACCAGTCACGTTCTACTTAGGCTAAGTATTAAACAACAACAAAAATGTGATAAAAAAAAAAAAAGATTAATAATAAAAATCAAAAAAATTAAAGGACTCACAAAAAGAAAAATGTTTTTTCAAAGGGTTAAGTTACCTAATGTATTTTCAAAGTCACACAACGTATTTATTTTCTACTTTTGCTAGTGTGAATAATTCACACAATACCTCTGTTGTAGAACTGCTACAGAACCTCTGCTAGAATCTATTAGCCTATGAGTTGTATGAATGTTTGTATGAATAGTAGCAACTTTCTACTGTCTGATTGGATAACATTAATTTGGTTCTTCAGATATATAAGCCGTTTTATTTCAAAATATAGACATAATGCTCTCAATGATGAATATAATTTTTAGGACTTCAGAAAAGATGGGTAGAATAAAAAAAATGTAAGGGTACTGATAAAACGCACAAAAAGACTGAATTAAATGTTATATTTCTTTTTTTATGTCAAATAAATTTTTTTGCTCTAGTTACACTTTATTAATCAGTTCCGTTTAAGGTTAACGGCTCTTATATAGCCTACATGGAGGGAAAAAATATTTAAATGTCTTCCTCAAAGGACAGCTTTCTTTATTTTTTGGGGGGTAGATTTGTCATACGTACAGAATGTACCTACATGCCCATTGTCTTTTAGGGGGTTGTTTTTTTTTGTATTGCAGAGTTTATAACAACGTAAGTGTTTAGAGAGAATCTTGTGTATTTTTCCAGCTTTCAGGTTATACCTGATATTATTTTATGTCTTTGTCTTTAATGTCTATTAAGGCCAGGGGTCTTAAAAATAGTGTGAAACGCAAGGCTTTGTTTTTGTTTGCAAAGAAAAATAAGACAGATCTTTGTTTTTTTCAAGAGTGTCACTCAACAGCCAATGACAGTAGTTTTTGGAGGTCACAGTGGGGAGACAACATCTGGTTAGCACATGGATCAGAACACTCAGCTGGTGTAGGAATCTTTAGGTACAATTTTAATGGGAATATTCAAAATACCGACTTGGATTCTTCAGGGCATTTTCTCATAATGGTAATTACTAAAAATAATCATACCATAATCATTATAAACATATATGGATACAACTCTTCTGTGCAGAATAACATGCTTCTTGATACCATAGAGGATAAAATATCACATTGGTTGAACAAATACCCTTACGCCTCTTTAATTATGGGAGGGGATTTTAATATAGCGATGAATAATATGTTAGACAGATGGCCACCAAGGAGGTCAGGGTCTCCTGGCTCTTTGTTAAATTGTCTCATGGATAAATTTGACCTGGTTGATGTTTGGAGGGAACAGTTTCCAAACGACAGACAGTATACCTGGTCCAATAAAGACTGCTCAAGACAATCCAGAATTGACTACTGGTTAGTTTCCAGATGTTTAACGAGGAACAGCATTTCAGTCAATATCAGTAACACTCCATTGACCGATCATAAAGCGATCTACATCTCAATAGCTCTGTCCTCGGATCAGTCCTCTTGCCCAAAAGCTTCATTTTGGAAACTTAATAGTTCCCTCCTTGAACATAAGCAGGTCAAACAAAGAGTTAAAGAACTGATTGAAAACTTTTGGATTAAAGCAGACTCTCAGAAAGATTATGGGACGAATTGGGAGCTTCTAAAATATGAGTTGGGGAAGTTTCTCAGGAAGTTTGGTGGTGACTTGGCCAAGAACAGACAAGCAGTTGAAGATGAGGTTATTGAGAAGCTAGCGTCTCTTTCTCAAAAAGAGTCTCTATCTAATGAGGAAAGATGTGAATATACGAAATTACAAAATAAATTAGATGACATTTATAAATTAAAAGCTAAGGGAGCCTACATAAGGTCAAGAAAACGATGGATGGAAGAGGGTGAACAAAACTCAGCCTACTTCTTTAGACTTGAAAAGAGTAAAAATGTACTGGCTACTGTAGATCAGATTAAAGTGGAGGGAAAAATGATTGAAGATCCAAAAGAGTTAGCCATCCACTGTTATAATTTCTATAACAATTTATACACATCTAATTACTGTGAGGTAACAACTAAATCATTTATGACCTCTATTAGCCATTGTAGAACTATATCCCCAGAAGACAGAGACTATTGTGATGATAGCATTACCCAAGAGGAGGTGTTGAAGGCGATCAAAAATCTCAAAAACAACAAGAGCCCAGGGTGTGATGGCATAACTGCTGAATTATACAAAATGTTTGATGAATTACTAACCCCCTTTCTAGTAAAAGTTTTCTCAGAGAGCTTAGAGAAAGAAGCACTTCCAACAACTATGACACAGGGTGTCATCACATTGATTCCAAAACCAGAAAAGGACAGAAACTGTCTAGAGAATTGGCGTCCTATCACTCTATTAAATAACGATTACAAAATTTTTGCACTAGTTTTTGCTAATAGACTTAAAGAAGTGTTAGACTCTATTATAGATGAATCACAATCTGGGTTCATGAGGAAACGACATATTGCAAATAACATTAGATTAGTGCTAGATTTATTAGATTATAATGAGCTCATCAATGACAACAGCTTCATTCTGTTCCTTGATTTTTATAAAGCGTTTGACTCGCTTGAACATGGTTTTATCCTGCAAGCACTTAAAAAATTTTGATTTGGACATGGCTTTTGCAGAACTGTCAGGACCCTGTATACAAATGGTAGTAGTGCAATAAAATTGAAATTCGGTACTTCCCCTAGATTCAAAGTGTCTCGTGGAATCAAACAAGGGTGTCCAATCTCCCCATACCTGTTTTTGATCGCCTCTCAAATCTTAGCTCTACATGTCTCTAACAGTGCCTTGGAAGGGATAACATTGGCTGAAAGAAGTATCATCCTTAGTCAGCTGGCTGATGACACCACCATCTTCCTGAGAAATGCATCCCAGATTCCCCTTGCGATAGAGTTGATCAGAGGATTTTCTCAAGCTTCAGGTCTCAAATTAAACTTAAAAAAATGTGAACTAATGGCAGTTAAAAATTGTGATGTTTCAAACATATGTGGCATTCTTGTGAAGGATCGGGTTACATACCTGGGAACAATAATAACTAAAGACCAAAATATAAGAAGTCCTTTAAATTTTAGCCCAATCATTGAAAAAACAAAAAAAAAGTTAAACTCTTGGCTACAAAGAGACCTATCCTTGAGAGGAAGAGTATTACTGACAAAAGCGGAGGGAATTTCCAGACTTGCTTATTTGGCGGCCTCTTTGGATGTTGATTGTGGGGTATCGAAAAGAATTGATGATATGTTGTTTAATTTCGTGTGGAAAAACAAAATTCATTATGTCAAAAAATCTGTAATAATGAACACAAATCAGTGTGGGGGCTTAAACTTTTTGGACTTCACAACTTTAAGCAATACCTTCAAAATCAACTGGCTCAGACAATTCTTTAACAATCCAACATCACTTTGGAACTTTATTCCAAACTATATTTTCTCTAAAATCGGTGGCTTGAATTTTCTGTTATTATGCAATTATAATATTAGCAAAATCCCAATTAAACTGTCCAATTTTCATAAACACATGCTTTTGGCTTGGTCTCTCTTGTTTAAACATAACTTCTCACCCTATCGTTATTACATTTGGAATAATAAGGACATTCTCTACAAAAACAAATCTTTATTTTTTGAAAACTGGTACAGGAATAATATTTTACTTGTTGGCCAACTATATGACGCAAGTGGCAGACTGTACAGTTATTCAGATTTCTTGCTGAAATGTCAAATTCCTGTGTCGGTTAAGGAGTATGCAATTGTCTTTGATGCAATTCCTTCTGGTATCAGAATGCTGCTGGGAGGTATTAATTTCCCATGGCCACTGACTCACAATATGGATTTATCTGATACTGCTGTGGGGAGTTTATGCTTTTCTGCAGTGCACCAGACGAAAAATAAAACTATTAGGACTTTATACCAGAGGGATATTGTTACTATTCCTTATATAATCCCATATTGGAACAGGTTAGTAGAGAATGTCCCTTGGAAAAACGTTTGGTCTTTGCCTTTCAAATATATGCTTACTAATAAAGTGAGAGAAGTTACGTTTAAATTAATTCACAGATTCTACCCAGTAAAGTGTGTGCTTAAGCGGTATAAACCAGATATTGATTCTGAATGCTCTTTCTGTAAAAGGTCAGATGAAGATATTTGCCATTTATTTTGGAAATGTTCATACACAGAGAAATTCTGGTCAGATATACTTGAATTTATCCAAACCTCTTTTGTTACGGATTTCTCATTTTGCTTTAAAGATGTCTTCTTTGGTGTGGTCGACCTTAAGACGGACAAGGAAGGAAAGTATTTCATTATTAATCTTTTATTTCTACTTGCTAAATATCACATCCATAAATGTAAGTTCAGGGGCTCTAAACCCTTCTTTCCTGTTTTTGAGTGTGAAGTCAATGAATACTTGGAGTCCATAAGATATTCAAAGAACTGTAAAGCTCTGAAGACTGTGCAGATATACTCAACACTTGTGACATCACGTGACTGACTGAAATTGGAAGTGTAAGTGATGCTATGAATTGGACTGCTTGTGGATTAGCCTTGCTGAATTTTGCAGACCCCACTGGATATTATTTATTTATGTATGTACTTTATTTATTTATGTATAGTTTGTTTATGTATGTATTTGTATGTGTTGTTTGTAACTGCAAATGCTGCCAATAAAAAAAACATTAAAAAAAAAACATCATAGGCCGAGTAACGTTAGTTCGGGTCAGTGCAGCGATTATCAGACTCAGAGTTCACCTAGCAGTTGCAGTTGTAAAGCCCAGGTCAGGATAGCAGTGGACACGATGTTTGCACACTCGCCAGTGGATGAGGAGATCTGCAGTGAAGTGTTAGAGAGAAACACAACAGAGGAGTGTCACAACACAGGCCGACACACAGTGAGTGTTCATGATTTTTTGTGCTGGACTTCAGGCTCATGCTGTATATTAACATGCTCACGTGTGTTTTCCAGGATCCTTCGAGTCTCTCTACACCGTGGTGAATAAACTGAAATCCAAAGGCGACCGCACTGATTATATGGGATATCGAAACTCGGATTGCAAACGAGTATGTTACGCAAACTTTTTCCCTCTTGTTTCCTTCTGCCTTTAGTCTTTCAGTCCTGACATAAACATACAGTTTCAATCAGAAATGTAAAGATTGTAGATTACCATGCACACAAACAAAAATGGATTGTTTGCAACAATTTTCTTCATTTTTTAGGTGATCGTCAGTTTTTTTAAGAAGAGCCGACCGGAGAAGCTGGTGGAACTTGTAAGTTGACAACTTTTATTCTTCATGAAATTCTCTTAATTCTAATTTGGTAATTGATAAACCTGTATGTAGACAGTATAAGATATAATCGAAAGCCTAGAAACATCAGCTGTAAAGTACATTGCTTTCATCTTTAAGCCCAAAGTATGTGGTTTATTAATTTACGTATTTAAATTAATATAAACATGTGATAAATTAGCTAACGGCTTGAATGAATGACTAGGGGCAGCCCAAGAGTTTACTCTGAAAGGCTCGCGAGATGGAAAATGAAGTTTCCCGGGCCTTTAGTCACGAGATTAGAGATGAGTTATGAATCCACTAACCTTCAGTCAATCTCTTTTCTTCAGCCGGGGTTTTCCACACCTCTGAGTCGAGGCGCAGCTGCAATGTTGATGCTGCTAAAGCCTCCAACTAGCACACACATCGTACAATTATATAACATGTTTATTATGGAAGATCAGGACATCCTTGTTCTGAAGTACCCACAGAACACCATGACCTTGTTTGAGTACATGCGGCGAAACAGAAGTAGGCTGAGCGAATGCGTGGTGAAGCACATCCTCCGGCAGCTCGCTGTGGCGCTCCAGCACTGCATGGATCATGGCATTTATCACAGCGCACACATGAAGAACGTCCTCATCGACGCCAACACCCTGCAGGTCAAGATGATGGACTTCAGCGGCGCACTGCTCCTCCCTGAAGGACGTGAGTCGGCTTCTCCAACACCGCTCGCTGTTGATGTGTCTGATGATGCTTTACTGAACACATGTATTCTTACAGGAGCGGATGAACCCATTTTAAACGCAGCGGTCAGAAAGTACGTCGAGTGGGCCGCGACTGACGACATGCGCAAACTGCTGGATGCGCTGGTCCCAGGGATAAGCCACTGGTCTTGGCAAACATCATATCTGTCCAAAGGTGAGACCAACAACAAGAATTAAACGGAAATAGCAGAATATAAAAAAAATAGAGAGCTCAGTAAAATGGTTAGAGCAAAGTGTAAAAGACAGCGGATTGACAATGAATGTGTAGCAATGTGTTCGTGGGCATCCAGAGAATACCCAGAGAATACATGAACTACATCTCTCAAAATCTGTTAATGAGTGTCTATTAGGAAGAGCTTGACTAATCAACTGTCTTAAACGTTTACAGAATGCCAGGATCTCCTTGAGAAACTTCACGACAGAGGGACACGGATCACCTTAGATGGCATTTTACAGCATGACTGGTTTAAAAACCCTTAAAAGAGAAGAAAGACGTTCCCCTTCAGCCTTTTCCAGCGTCTCTGATGGATTGTTGCAGCGGCTGCAAGATGTTCCTCCCACAGAGGCCAGTTTCAGCTCAAGCCCAGACGGTTTCAGATCAACCAGTTGGCTTTCCCAGTGCTGTGACTGTGGCCGGGGGATTTCACACGGCTTCGACACGCTTCTCCCCGTGTTCCTGAGGCCGGAGACACATGAGGTGTGATTTGTGCACTTTTTGTCCATCGCTAAGCAAACTGAGAAGTGAACTAACGTGTATACGCTCGCCAGCCGTCTGGCCAAAATCCCACAGTGTTCAGGCGTCAGACGTAAGATTTGAGACGTCAGACGTCACGCTCACCTGTTGGAGCTGCGCTCAAAGTGCGCGGCGGCATCGCGGCGACGGAGCTGAGAAATTATTTTTTTACTTTGCGTCTGAATAACGTACGCGTGGATAAACGCGTGGATATTAGCCTAATACTTAGGCTAAATTCTATCATCTGTAGCCTACTATTGTACCTTTTTAATTTGGGATATGATCATAACACACACTGTTTTCATGTTTTTGTGAGTTTACAACAGTGTAGACACTATTAGTAATATATAGCTTCTCATTTATATATTTATTTATGTGTGGGTTTAATATTGGTAGCCTAATATTGCTGCCTAGTTAAATCAAAAACCGAAGGTTAAAAAAAGAAAGGTAGGCTATATCCTATTAATTTGTTTTTTTATCTGGTCATTGACTGATTTTAATTTACCTGTTAAACGTAATGTTCTTTCTGTTCTGTTTATTCTGCATGTCTCCTCAATAAAAACATCTGATTCAGATCAGGTCATTAATCGGGACTTTATACAAAAGAGAGATGTAAGATGTGTGTGAGACATGTGAGATGTGTGTGCTGGGGTGACTGCAGGACTTTAATTTTTAACGCAGGTGCTGAATCATTGACAGGGGGAGCTGCGCAATTATATATATATATATATATATATATATATATATATATATATATATATATATATATATATATATATATACACATAATAAAAGAGCAAAGCTTGAGCAAATAAATGAGCAAAACTCAGGCATACACAGAGTTTCGGTTCATTTATAATGAGATGCTCCAGTTCACGAGCAACAAGTGACGCGCCGGCGCCTCCATGTCATGATTATATTGTCTGCTATATTTGCTGCTTATTTATTAAATCGAGGCAATTGGTTGATGGAAAATTGATTCAAATTAAGATACAATTTATACAAAACGAAATTCACTTTAAAGAAAGGCTTTCAAAACATAACTTAATGAAGTGGTCAAAATCATGTCTGACCATGTCTCCCGATATATCAGGCACACTATCTTACTCATGCTGTTCACTTTTCATAATCAATATAGATGGAAAAAAATAACATTATAATATTTGAACAAATATTAAACTAAATGCGCTTATTTAATGGCTACAACACGTATAGGCCTACAGACTCTCTATTTGTAGCTACAAATTGCTGCACATTCATTTGTTTGAGCATAGTAAAACACAAGTTTTTGAATAATTGTGCGTTCATGTATTAATATTACTATAATCATAATAAAGTATATACTATGCAAAATCAGATGAGCCCAGAATATGAACACAATGTTTAATTACATGTAATTAACGTTAAGCATTGTCCTCCGAAAACCAATGTGGCTTATGCAGATTAGAATGTCCCCTTAATTATTATGTCGAAATAACGAGTTATTATGTCGAAATAACTACTAGGCTATATACGGATTACTAATAGTGTCTACACTGTTGTACAACCCACAAAAACATGAAAACGTGTGTGTTATGATATGATTATATCCCAAATTAAAAAGGTATGATAGTAGGCTACAGATGATAGGCTAATATCCACGCGTTTATCCGCACGTACGTTATCCAGACGTTTATCCACTATGGAACGCGATCGGGGCCAATAGTCTGTTTACGGAACGCGTGAAATTTGACCGCGTCAACACGCGCCGTTTGTTCGCGTTAACGCGTCAAAAAGCACAGTAGCCAATGAAATTGCTGTATTTGAGACTATATTTGCATATGTGACGCGATGGTACGTATGTCTCTCATTGGTATGTACGTATACAAACATCAGAAGTCATGTTTATTAATGAATGATGTCGTAATGGTACACGTATGCAAACATCAGACGTTATAATTGTTCATGAGGGATAATGCATTGGTACGTAGTGTGTGATGTCAGCCTTATGTCATGATTTGTCATGCCTTACGTTCTTTCTCAGTATCTCAAACGCGATCAGGTAGGAAAGTAAGCAGCTGAAACCATAACCATGGCTCTTAGAAATTTTTTAGCAAACTGCCAAATAACTTTTTCAGACTGCGTGGAGCTGGCTTCTTCTAATAACCATACTAATGAAGATTTGAATCTTGTAATATTACAGTATGTCCAAAACAAAGGCATTAGGCCTACATTTATAAGAAAGATGGCTGACTTAATGCAACTTGAAATCATTACATGGTATGGAGAATTGTCCTCTCTTACAATACCAGCGGATGTTTAATGGTATTGAATTATGAATTAAATTATATGTAACTTTAGGTTACATTATACAATATAGTCCTAAGCATTTTGCACACATCAGCTTTGGAATAAAAGAAAATAAATCTGTAAATCTGTTTGTTAGTAATCTGTACTTAATCTGTGTTTTTAAAACATGAATTACATGAATTAAACATGAATTAAACTCCTGTCTTAATATAAACCCTGTCTGGGAAACCGCCCCTAAATATTTAACTAAGTTATTCTTGCCACTATAACTTATGGATTCCTAAAGACAAGTTTAT
Source organism: Semotilus atromaculatus (assembly GCA_031834385.1). NCBI lineage: Eukaryota > Metazoa > Chordata > Actinopteri > Cypriniformes > Leuciscidae > Semotilus > Semotilus atromaculatus. The sequence goes on from JAULUF010000031.1 coordinate 855,677, forward strand.
GGGTAAATAACATATTCATAATAAAAGTATAATGAATATCAAAACACATGTTAAATATAATGTAGTAATTTTATTGTAGCACTCATCAGCCTGCAGCAGCCAAGATGATGTTCCTGCAATACAGACAGAACAGCAGAAACTATACAACCAATTAAACACCAAATTACAAAACATTATTAAGCTATGTGAAAGTGAATAAATGTATGTGTGTGTGTGTGTATTTAGTTATAAATGTGTGCTGTGTAAGTTAGCCTATAATACTTTTGGAAATTAAAACTTAAAACAAAAACAAATAATAACCCATAAAGATACATTATAATAATTGTATTATATGGATAATTAGCATTACTTAATATACATTGTAACATTACTTTACTCTAGCACAGTAGTCAAGCAATGCCACAATAAACTGAATGATTAATATGTAGGAAGGCTACATCTTAAGGTAAGTCTGTTTTTCTAAAATATTACACTTCAATACGTACAGAATGTGCGCGTTAAGAAACACGTTCAAATTGGTCGTCTTAACATGGTAAAACTGTGCGTCTTTACACGCACTAAAGTAACGCGACGAAACCTGACGCTTTAAAACAACCAGAATGAGCGTGTCTACACGTTCAAAAGAAACGCGTAAAAAATTGCCGCGTTAACGCGAACAAACAGCGTCAAATTTCACGCGTTTCGTAAACAGACTATTGGCCCCGATCGCGTTCCATAGTTATCCACGCGTTTATCCACACGTACGTTTTTTATCCATGCAAGTTTTTTTTATTTTTTTTTATTTTTTTTTTATTGAACAATATTATTAACAACCATAATTGGCCTGGTACAACATATGAAATGTCTTCTTAGACAACAGACAAGCACCTTCACATAGGAAGTAGAAAATACAAATACAAATAAGGTAAATAAAAAAAAAATAATAATAAAAGACTAGGGGTTTTCAGAAAGATTCACATCCTCTATCAAAGTAGATAAGATTAAGGCATTCTTTTTCTTCATCAATTTTAGCGATAAAAAGTAATGACACAGTTCTTTATGAAAAACGTAATTCTAATTTGAATTACCTATATTAATTTTGGAAGTTTGTGCTGAGAAGCACATTACCTAATATAACTATTATTTTAATTGTATTGTTATATATGAATGCATGTTTGTATATTTCTTATGTGTATGTTTTTTACATGTTCAAATAAACTACTACTACTAATTTATGAAAAACGTAAAAGTTTGGTAGTGTTTTCAGGAATCTATTCTTGTGTAAAAAGAATTTCCCAAGAATAATAAATGTGTTTACTGCCAAGTCAAGTGTTTCATCTTTCATAAAAATACCAAAAATTATATTTTCCTTTGTTAATACAGGTAAATCTTTCAATTTAGGAAATAACCAGTAATGCAAATCCTCCCAAAAGGTATAAGCAAATTCATGTCATAAAATTTTATCCATGCAAGTATCCAAGCTGATGTGTAAAGACTGTAAATGGACATGAAAGGCAATATATATAAATGTTGTATCCCTGAAACAACACCAAAACGTTTTACCAAACAGGTAAGACAACATATAAGTAGAAATTATAATGTAACATTGAATAAATAATTATATATAAACAATTCCTTTAAACAAAAATAGACGTTTATAGGAGAGTATGACTAAGCAGCTTATACAACACAGCAGCGATGAATCCAGTTCTGGATCTGTTTTTTAAAGATTATTGCAAAAAGTAAAAAAAAACAAAACAAACAAACATAATAGGCTACATTAATAAATTTGGATGTTTTTTTTTATGAACTGTGAGATCATTGTACATTGGGCAATAAAAACTAGTTTAAATGATTATATTGGTCAAATTAAGAATACTGAATGTCTGTATATAGGCTAGCCTACAGTGTCTGCTCTTTGAAAGTAAAACACACAGCCTCACAAGCACAGGATTCAGGAAAAACGTTTTGGTGTTGTTTTAGGGATATAATATTTATATGTATTGCCTTTCATGTCCATTTACAGTCTTTACACATCAGCTTGGATACTTGCATGGATAAAAAACTGCTAATGTCAAGACGCTGACGTCACGTCAGGTCGTCACGTGGGTCACCCGCTCGGTAAGACGCTCAAAAGTACAAGACGTTCGGATAGACGTTCGATCGGTCGGTCGGATGTTTAATTTTGGCACGGAGTAAGCGCCATACCATAGTTATCCACGCGTTTATCCACGCGTACGTTATTCAGACGCAAAGTAAAAAAATACTTTGAGCACTTTGAGCGCAGCTCCAACAGGTGAGCGTGACGTCTGACGTCTCAAATCTTACGTCTGACGCCTGAACACTGTGGGATTTTGGCCAGACGGCTGGCGAGCGTATACACGTTAGTTCACGCTGGTTCGCGGGACTCCCGCAAAATATAAATATCAATGAATAAAACACATAAAAACAAATAAACTGTTGTTCATCTGTTGCAGAAAAAGAACAACTAAACCAAAACAGAAACGATTTACAGGCCAGTTTCTTTTTATAACATCATGTTTGCAGCGTTGAGCGATGTAGCCAATCACAGACACATGTGTTGATTTCTTAAACACAATGGCCAATCAGAAGCATTTAACTCTGTGTTACTCAGCTTTTTTGTTAATTTATCTGAAAGAAATGTTGAATGAAACACTATGATGTTTTGGCCAAACATTTCGAATTATTACAGTGGGGGGATTTTTTTATTTTAAATTATTATTATTTGAAAGAGATTGTGAATAAAACTACTGTATATTGTAATGGCCAAACTAATTAAAAGAAAATAGTTGACATCGTTTCTGCTTCTGGGTTTTTAAAATTGCTCATTATTAAAATTGCTTTTATTTTATAAACTTGTTAGTTTTATGAAAACACAAAAAATAATAAACACTGGCTCTCAAATTTAACTTAATGGATATATACAGGGATGACAAAAAATTGAATTAATCAAAAATGTGCTTTATTAGCCTACTTAATTTGTTGACAAGTAACTTTATTCAAGTTAATAAAATAATAAAATCAATAGGCTTTTTTTTTTGGTCACTGGCGGCCACCCCGTTTGGAGGCAGTGCCCCAGCATGGCCCCCCCCACACTGAAAATGCTCTGGACACGCCCCTGCTCATGTTGTCTGGCAGATAAATTACCTTCCAAAAATGGATCGTTATTATGGTCCCACTTCATGTATGACAGGGTACTGCTATGGCCAAATTAGAAGGTTTTGCTGCTTCAGTTGTTATGATGTTGATTCACATTTTTCTAGATTATTGTGCAGAGTGATCAGAGGCATTGTACATATTTGCAAAAAGCTTGATCACAAAACCCCAAATTTCACTGTTTTTGTCCTTGGCACCAAATGACCAGCTAACATAATTTTACTAATCATATCATCAGCACATGATTGCTATAAAAGGAAGGAAGAAGTGCTTCCAATCATTGTGTTCTTCTGTTAGCAATGGTTTCCTCCAAAGAAAGATGGAGGATCATCTTTGCATCAAAATGGCCTCACATGTAAGGAAATAGCTGCAAAGAATTTTGCACCTGAAATAATCATTTACCAGATCATCAAGAGCTTCAAGAATTGAGGTTCGGCTGCAGTGAAGAAGGCTTTAGGACGTCCCAGAGTGTCCAGCAAGTGCCAGGACCTTCTCCTCCTGAGGAATCAGCGAGGGAATCGTGTATGCAGTGCAGAACTGCTCAACATTGGCAGCAGGAGGGTGTAGGTGCGTCTGCACACACAGCCAGGCCAAGACTTTTGGACAACGACCAGGGCTGCGTTTCCCGATAACGTTGTCTCTTAGCGCGATACGAAGACTCTTAAGGTATAACTTAACTGAAGGTATACCATTTCTAGGCGTGTTCCCCGAACTATACCTTAGAAAGCTGCTTAAGATATACCTTCTTACGTCGGACGTTACCGGGTGCTGTCCGTGGCGATGGTGCTGAATCTGTTGATATCGATGACTCGAGAATCAATTATTCTCTCGTGCAGGGGCTGCTTATGTGAGAAAGCGCTGTTCTTTATAAAAGAAGCACTTCAGAAATAGTTGAAATTGCATTTACTAGGACTCATGGGATATTATAAAAATAATCTAAACTATAACAGCCTATAATAGCCTTGCCTACATATTTTAAAATTGTATCATATATTGCTGCCATCAAAACCATTTACATTTTTGATGTGCTTTCTTCTCTTTCCCATTTTTGTTCGCTGAGGTGAGCTGCGATGAAATACTGTTCTTGTAAATACTTTCAAGCATTTCAGTAATAAAAGAGTACGTCATGTAGCTACGGTGCTCGGCAGTGATCAAAAAGGATTTAAACAGTGAATTTTGAATCTCTTCTTGTAAACTCAGAGATGTGGATTCAGACAGCAATTAAATTACCACACGACCTGTTTGTCAAAAAATCAGTAGGTACTAATTTGGACAGAGATTTTTACGCGGGTTGGGTGAGAAAAAACACTGATATTATGGATTCGGACGGCACTAAAATAACCGACTTACCCCTGTAAATGTTTAAAATACCGTACGAGCCCATGATAAACAATATTAGCGTCCGAATAGGACTTAACTGACAGTAGCCTATGCTTTCACTGGCCTTTAAAAGCGCTCTTTAATTAAAATAAATTTATAAAATTGTATTATATATAATAATATAATTAAAATTGTAACAACAATCAGTGTAATGACAATTTTATTCTTTGCATGAAAACACTTGAATTAGCCTAATTGAACACTGTCTGGGTGTATTAAAACTTCAGAATTATATTCATATAGACCTTTAACAGTGATAAGGTAAAGCTAAGAGTGGTCCAGACCAACCTTCCGAACGTATGACTTACAGAAGGTATACTTAACTAAGAGCGTTTCGGGAAACACGTATTAACGATAAGGTACAGCTTAAGGTGTAACTTAAGAACGACGTAGCGTTAAGAAGGTTTCGGGAAACGCAGCCCTGGTGTCAAGGGCAGCAAAGAAGCCACTTCTCTCCAATAAAAACATCAAAAGATGGACTGAAATTCTGCAGGAAGTACAAGAATTGGACAGCAGAAGACTGGTGCAAAGTTATTGTATCTGATGAAGAATCCTACTGAGTGTTTGGAACATCTGGAATATCGATTGTCCAGAGAAGAAACGGTGAACGCTACCATGAGTCCTGTGTCGTGCCAACAGTGAGGCATGTCAAATTGACCCCAAACCTATCCTTGATCAAATAAATTGTATAATATAATAATATAAAGCTATTAAAACACCCAAAATATACGCAGCTTCTTATTGACGCTATCCGTTCCACCTTAAATGACGCGAACTTCTGCGCGTGCGGTTTTTCGCGTTTTTAAAGGGATTCTGTTACTTTTGTGTCTATATTCAGAATAAAATAATAAAAAATGTTTAAATGCAAATAACACTGATATATCAGCGAAAATGGACTGTAAAAATATAAAGGCACATAAATATAATTAGGCTACATTATTCTTTAATTATTGTACATGTCATCAGCTCAATTTAGGGACCATGTGTTTTTTCACTTATTCAAACTTATTAGATACCCTGTTTGTATTGGTTATATTTTCAGAAAAGAATAATAAACTATTTTGAAAGGTAAATAACAAATAATAATAACACATAAATTACTGTAAAACTAGAATTAGGCCTACATTATTCTTTATTATTGCAAATAACATAATTTGAATGTATTCAATACGTATTATTATTTTTAAATTATTATTATTATTACAAATTATAATTTCACAAGGTAACCAGAGATTATGCTCCAACTTGGATCCAGTTTCTTATGAAGACCCAGATGACCCAGCACCTTTGAATAGATGACACCCCTGCAAGGACTCCAGAACATCAAACATGAATGATTATACAAAATGATCATTTTAAAATGCTTTAACATACACATTAATTTTGCTTAAATGCATATATGAAGAGTTCAGATGCAAAAGCCTCTAAGTGCCATCTGAAATTTTCTTCTAGAATGATCACTTTTATCAACATCGTATATTTAAGGTCAGTAATTTCACTTAAAATGACAATTAATAGGTAATTTTCATTGTCATTTAAGTGAAATTACTGAACTTAAATATATGAGCATGATAAAAATGATCATTCTTGAAGAAAATTTCAGATGGCACTTAGAGGCTTTTGCATCTGAACTCTTCATATGATATTTGTAAATACTATAATTTGTGGTATCTTATAACTGTACTTTCTGATATCATCTCATTAAATCCTATTGTGGTTTTGTAACACAGAAACCTGCATTTTCTGTAAAGCTGCCTTGAAATGATATGTATTGTGAAAAGGGTTATACAAATGAATGTATGAATTAAATCAAATTGCATTGACTTGAAAGTGCCATTGCATGGTTATACATTTGAAAGATATGGACCCAATCTGACAATACAGAAGAGTCATCAGTATCACATTGTTGGCCTATTTGGTTTCACTGATGCTTTATACCCTGCACCTGTGCTTGAATATAACCATGCACAATTTCAGATGTTTTTACTGTATAATTTTGAAATTATGGACCCATGAAGTTGACAAAACATAGTACAGTTAGAAGAGCCATTGCATTGTTGGCTCAATTGGGGGCTCTGTATCTCAGCTGTCTTTGATGGTGCGTTAAAAGTTGCACTGGGGCCTTATACACATTGTCCTAGACTGTCACCATGCAGACAATTAGACATTTTTACTGTCGTATCTTGAAGTTATGCACCCATGAAGTTTACAGATGTGACTACAGTTATAGGGGAAGTTGCAGTTTTGTTTCAATTGCATTTTCTGCCCATTTCGCAGCGCTGTTTCTCGGTTGACTCAGAAGGTGCGTTAAGGAGGACATGAGTACATTATAGTAGAACTACTCCTCTAACGAAATCCGGGGGGGCTCAAGCCCCTGCCCCTTTTGTCTCAAATTGTATTGTGCCCTTTTCTGACAATTGTAAAAAATTATTATTATTATTAGAAATATTATAATAAGAAACAATACACTTACACACCCTTGCCACTAACAATAATAATACAAACAAATATTATATAAAAAAAACCCATTTTGGCCGAGAAGTGGTAGGCGGAGTTTCCTTTGCAGCGCCTCGTCCGCCTTTAACGGCTCTGAGACGCACTACGCAGCAGTTCGCGCGAGTCTTCAAACGAGCAGCAGGGAACGTTTTAAGCTAATACGGAAAATTACATTTATACCATCACCATGCCACTCTAAAAGTTGCGGCAGCAGCAAGCGAGTTATACTTAACAATAATAAAAGTATAACTCGATTTCAGACGCATTCTGAGTGACAATGCCATTCGTTTTTATCCAAGGAATAAAAGTGCAAGGGGAAATACATCTAGTTAAATGAAATCTTAAGTCCATGTCCAACTCTAAATTGTAAGGAACTTGATTTCATAGTAACGCTTTGGTTAATTTGTTCATTACTCAAGTAACATGAACTAACCATAAGCAACACATTTGTTACTGTATACTGTTAATTGTTTATTCATGTTGTCACAGTCTGTGCATTAACTAATGATTACAAATACAACTTTTGATTATCTATCTATATTTGTCACTCAAATTTAATGATACATACATTAAATTTACAACATCAACAAAACTAAAAATACATTTTCCATAATTACCTTCTTGATTCTCACTGTTTTGTTTGGTAAAGTAAATAATATTTAGTAATATCATCATAATTTTCCTATTTTCATTTGATGTGTTATGCATTCTAATAATTGTATCAACATATTTTCTTAGAATGCCAAGGAAAGAAAGAATAATAAAAAAAAATAAAAAAATCAAGGAACTCTCTGATGCAGCCAAAGGAAGCATCCCTGGCTGAAAAGAGAGAATAAAAATGCAGGTACTGTTAAATTAAATTAAAAAAAAATGTTAGTGCCCTTTTTGGTCCCTCCGCCCCTGCCCCTGAGGAGGTCTGTGCACGCCACTGGACTGGTCCCTTATACCGAGTTTTTATACCCTTATCCCCAAAATTAAAAAAAATCATTAAATAATTGTGCATTGAGTAAAGTACCAAGTTCAAAGCTTCATAAAAAATTATTCTACAGTAATAATTGCTCAAATTTTGGATTTCGTTAGAAGAGTAGATCTACTATGATGTACTCATGTCCAATTTAACGCACCCTCTGAGGCGGCCGAGAAACAGCGCCGCGAAATGGGCAGAAATGCATTATGTGGCTTTTTGTGCATTGAGTAAAGTACCAAGTTCAAAGCTTCATAAAAAATTATTCTACAGTAATAATTGCTCAAATCTTGGATTTCGTTAGAAGAGTAGATCTACTATGATGTAGTCATGTCCAATTTAACGCACCCTCTGAGGCGGCCGAGAAACAGCGCCGCGAAATGTGCAGAAATGCAATAGGCGGCTCATTGTGCTTTGTGTAATGTGCCATGTTCAAAGCTTCATAAAAATAAAAATCCACAGTAATAATTGCTCAAAATGAGTATTTCGTTAGAGGAATAGCATTACTATAATGTGCTCATGTCCATTTTAACGCACCCTCTGAGGTGGCTGAGAAACAGCGCCGCGAAATGGGCAGAAAATGCAATAGGCGGCTCATTGTGCTTTGTGTAATGTGCCATGTTCAAAGCTTCATAAAAAAAAAAATCCACAGTAATAATTGCTCAAAATGAGTATTTCGTTAGAGGAATAGCATTACTATAATGTGCTCATGTCCATTTTAACGCACCCTCTGAGGTGGCTGAGAAACAGCGCCGCGAAATGGGCAGAAAATGCAATAGGCGGCTCATTGTGCTTTGTGTAATGTGCCATGTTCAAAGCTTCATAAAAAAATAAATCCACAGTAATAATTGCTCAAAATTTGGATTTCGTTTGAGGAGTAGCTCTACTAGAATGCCCTTGGTGGACAGCCTTAACGCACCCTCTGGGGTGGCTGAGAAACAGCGCCGCGAAATGGGCAGAAAATGCAATAGGCGGCTCATTGTGTAATGTGTCAAGTTCAAAGCTTCATAAAAACAAAATTCCACAGTAATAATTCCTCAAAGTTTGGATTTCGTTAGTGGAATAGCTGTATTATAATGGGCAAATGTCCACTTTAACGCACCCTCTGACACAGCTGAGAAACAGCGCCGCGAAATGGGCAGAAAATGCATTAGGCGGTTGTTGTGCATTGAGTAAAGTACCAAGTTCAAAGCTTCATAAAAAAAAACTCCACAGTAATAATTGCTCAAAATGTGGATTTCGTTAGAGGAGTAGCACTACTATAATGTACTCATGTCCACTTTATATCACCACCCTCTGACACAGCTGAGATATACACTCACCGGCCACTTTATTAGGTACCCCATGCTAGTAACGGGTTGGACCCCCTTTTGCCTTCAGAACTGCCTCAATTCTTCGTGGCATAGATTCAGCAAGGTGCTGGAAGCATTCCTCAGGGAGTTTGGTCCATATTGACATGATGGCATCACACAGTTGCCGCAGATTTGTCGGCTGCACATACATGATGCGAATCTCCCGTTCCACCACATCCCAAAGATGCTCTATTGGATTGAGATCTGGTGACTGTGGAGGCCATTTGAGTACAGCGAACTCATTGTCATGTTCAAGAAACCAGTCTGAGATGATTCCAGCTTTATGACATGGCGCATTATCCTGCTGAAAGTAGCCATCAGAAGTTGGGTACATTGTGGTCATAAAGGGATGGACATGGTCAGCAACAATACTCAGGTAGGCTGTGGCGTTGCAACGATGCTCTATTGGTACCAAGGGGCCCAAAGAGTGCCAAGAAAATATTCCCCACACCATGACACCACCACCACCAGCCTGAACCGTTGATACAAGGCAGGATGGATCCATGCTTTCATGTTGTAGACGCCAAATTCTGACCCTACCATCCGAATGTCGCAGCAGAAATCGAGACTCATCAGACCAGGCAATGTTTTTCCAATCTTCTATTGTCCAATTTCGATGAGCTTGTGCAAATTGTAGCCTCAGTTTCCTGTTCTTAGCTGAAAGGAGTGGCACCCGGTGTGGTCTTCTGCTGCTGTAGCCCATCTGCCTCAAAGTTCGACGTACTGTGCGTTCAGAGATGCTCTTCTGCCCACCTTGGTTGTAACGGGTGGTTATTTGAGTCACTGTTGCCCTTCTATCAGCTCGAACCAGTCTGGCCATTCTCCTCTGACCTCTGGCATCAACAAGGCATTTCCGCCCACAGAACTGCCGCTCACTGGATGTTTTTTCTTTTTCGAACCATTCTCTGTAAACCCTAGAGATGGTTGTGCGTGAAAATCCCAGTAGATTAGCAGTTTCTGAAATACTCAGACCAGCCCTTCTGGCACCAACAATCATGCCACGTTCAAAGTCACTCAAATCACCTTTCTTCCCCATACTGATGCTCGGTTTGAACTGCAGGAGATTGTCTTGACCATGTCTACATGCCTAAATGCACTGAGTTGCCGCCATGTGATTGGCTGCTTAGAAATTAAGTGTTAAGGAGCAGTTGGACAGGTGTACCTAATAAAGTGGCCGGTGAGTGTAGAGCCCCCAATTGAGCCAACAATGCAATGGGTCTTCTAACTACTATGTCAACTTCATGGGTCCATCATTTCAAAATTATACAGTAAAAATTTCTGAAATTGTGCATGATTACATTCAAGCACAGATGCCCCATAAAGCATCAGTGAAACCAAATGGGCCAACAATGTGATAATTCTTCTGGATTGTCAGATTGGGTCCATAACTTTCAAATGTGCAGTAACATTGCAATGGCACTTTCAAGTCAATTCAATTTAATTAATACATCTGTATAACGCTTTTCACAATACATGTCATTTCAAAGCAGATTTACAGAAAATGCAGGTTTCTATGTTACAAAACCACAATAGGATTTTATGAGATATCAGAAAGTACAGTTATAAGATAACAAAAATTAGTATTTACAAATATCATACATGCATTTAAGTGCAGTTTAAAGCAATGATAAAATGATCATTTTTGTATAATCATTCGTTTGATGTTCTTACAGGGGCAGGTGTCATCTATTCAAAGGTGCTGGGTCATCTGAAGTCTTCATAAGAAACTGGATCCAAGCTGGAGCATAATCTCTGGTTACCTTGTGAAATTCTAATAATATTTATTTATTTTTAAATACATGCATTGAATACATTCAAATGATGTTATTTGCAATAATTAAAGAATAATGTAGGCCTAATAATATTTTTACATTAATGTAGCCTATGTGTTATTATTATTATTTCTGAAAATATAAACAATAAATACAGGGTATCTTATAAGTGTGAATAAGTGAAAAATCCCATGATCCCTAAATTGAGCTGATGACATGTACAAGAATTAAAGAATAATGTAGCCTAATTATATTTATGTAGGCTACCTTTATATTTTTACAGTCCATTTTTTGCTGATATATCAGTGTTATTTGCATTTAAACATTATTATTTTATTCTGAATAGAGACACAAAAGTAACTCAATCACTTTAAAAACGCGAATAAGAGAAAAACCGCACTGTCCCTAAATTGAGCGTCAATAAGAAGCCAGCAAACGCGGCAGTTCGCGTCATTTAAGGTGGAACGGATAGCGTCAATAAGAAGCTGCGAATAAGAACCTGGATTCAGACACTTTTGCCACGGTTTTTGCGCACAAATGCGACCAATGAAAAAAAAGAAAAGTCTGAAGAATACAGATCCTATTTATTTGGCGTGCTGTTTAGAAAGATTGGTCATTTGGGGACGATGGCGCTATTCCAAGCTGACACGCTGCGTTCGTAATCCTCTGACATCATCGGGATTTACATGCAATAAGTGGGGAAACCGTATACTTTTCTCATCTCGTTTAGATAATGACATATTAAAGGGACTAATATTAACTTTGTTTGAAAATTCGGTCATATGGGCAAACGCAAAGCGAAACAACACTCTGAAACGAGCATGGAGAAAATGGAAATATTGATAATCCCGATAACTAGATTTATCCAATGTTCCCGATGATTCTGGAGCCCAAGGTAGAGGAGTTGCTAAGGATTTCTCTGGTTCAACAGCTAAAAGCACCAACAAAAGGAAAGATTCATCTCCTGACTCTGACAAGGTCATGGCCGCTATTCAGTCTCTCTCCGCAAGATGTGAAGTCATTTTTGAAAAGTTAATTGTAACCTAATTTGGGAGGTCTTTTTAAATTATTTTCATTGTTTGATTTTCATCACTTTCTCTTTGATGACAGTTTTTAATTTTGGGAGATTCGATGGTATTTCTCTTAATGTTAGAGGACTAAGGGATATTGATCAAAGAAAGGCACTTTTTATTTGTATTAAACAAAGGGAAACTCAAATTATTTGTTTCACGAAACTCATTCTTAAAGTTCTGGAAGTCTCAGTGGGGGGGTATTCTGCTTTTTGTGTCATGGAACAAACCATTCTGCAGGGGGCGCTATTTTCCTAAATAAATTGGAAGGAGATATAGTGGAAACCATTTATTCTGGTGAAGGGATCATTTTAAACATTGACAATGCGAAATTTATAATTTGCAATGTTTACAAGAACTCTTTAAATTCATGTATGTTTAAGAAACGTAGTTTGATACTTTTAAAACTAAACAGTAAATATATAGAAGTGTATTTATTGTTAGAGGAGACTTTAAGGACTCTGTGGATAGACTCCCTCCAAAGAACAGTTCATCTTTGGTGGTTTATTACAGGTTACTGGTGTTTTACATCCTCATGATGAGGAATACACTTGGACAAATCTTACTCGTAAATCACACATTGATTTTTGGCTCTTATCTACTAATGCAGTCCAATTTATCTTGGATACTTTGATTATTTGTGCACCTTTATCAGATCACAAATTCAGATCACAGATCACATTTCTTTAATTGGAAATACAAACAGCTGTAAATGAATTCGTGGTTATTGGAAATTTAACAATAAATTTAACAATAAATTACTTTCAGATGCAAAATGTGTAGATCATGTTAAAAAAAAAAAACGTCTTATATATCGGAAGACGAATCTATGAGTCATATCCAAAGATGGGACATTTTTTTATTTAAAGTTAGGCAATTGGCAACGCGTTAAAGAAGTTAAAGTGGCTAATTCCCGTCAAGATCTTCTAAATGAACTTGAAAAGTTATTGTCTAAAGAAGTTCTTAGCACAGAGAAGAAGCACATCTATCTAATTTGCGAAATGAAATAGACGAGTTTAACTTTGACTACTTTAGTTACTTTTACTTTAGGCTACTTGATTATCTGTGTGATATGTTAGATCCACAAGGGAATGTTCATTCTTCTTATGTTTCATGTCAAAATATAATTTCCCTGTTATCCATAATTTCTTACGATGGTAAAAGCTAACCCAAATGGTCTAGTTCAAGTGTCATTTATCATTTGAAGAGATTGTAAAGAGAAATTTCTGTGTTCTGAAATTTCTATAAGAAATGTGTTTCAGTCAAGAAAACGAATTACCCCACGATGATTTAATTTGTGGAATTCCTTGATAGAAAAGATTAATTGTAAAAAAGCATAGCTCTTACCGTATACATATTGTATCCCCAACAAGGTGAAAGAACTACACGTAAACATTTTGCACAATATATATCCCACCAACGAAATCACATATACATTTATATATATATAAATGTATTTTTATATATATATATATTGTTATTATTTATTATTTTATTGGCAAAATATTTGATTCATAAATGCAAATATTCTCTAATAGTACCCAAGTTAAATAATTTTATTTGTGACTTCCATTATTTTATTAAGAAACTAAAAAGAATTAATAACAAAAAAAGTGTAAAATTTGTGAAAATGTAATTATGCTGTCATCCATTGCCACTTCATTGTTGAAATGTTCATCTTATATTTGTTATTTGATTCTTCTTATGCAAAATATATAGCTATATATATATACAATTAAATGCAGCAAATATTTTTTTCTTACACTTGAAGGGCGATTTACAAATATTATCTTGCACATGCAAATTTAATTTACGCTTGCAATCTTATGCACACCATGCAGACCATACCGATAAACTATACATTGAGAATTAATTATTCTTTTGGGCCAAATGATTAGGTTAGCGAACAGAATCCTCTGCTGTCTGGTCGCTCCGGCTCGATCCGGTCTCGCGCTAACGGCGATCCTTTCACTGTCCGGCGGGTTTCAGTTCGGCACATCAGTTTATTTTTTTTATTTTTTATTCTTATATATATAAATCAGTTTGGTGAATTTAAACAACGTGATTATTGTTCATGAGTCCAACATGATCCAGCCACGCAAGAAAACATGCGATCTACCCGAGGGAATAATATGATGATGTGACGCTGTCCAAGAAACATGTCTGATTATTATTAATGTTTTTTTTTTATTTTTTTTTTAAAGAAGTCAGGATTATTTGATGAATAGAAGGTTCAAATGAGATTTATCTGAAATAAATGTCTTTATGTCACTTTTGATTAATTTAATAATGCGTCCTTGTTGAATAAAAGTATAGGCTATTACTTTTTTTAATTTCTTTAAAATGTAGTGTATAATGTTACAAAAGCTTTCTATTTCAGATAAATGCTATTATTTTTAACTATGTTTTGTGTGTAATTAATGTGACTTTTTTGTGTGACCTTAAAATTCGTTTTAGAATTAAATTGTACATAAACAGGTTAAGCAAAACAAACATGTTTATGTCTGAGAACCTTTAAAACACATACAATCCTGAAATGACATAGGCCTACTGTGTGATACAGTACAAATATTTTGAGTGTCCCTTATTTCCCTGTAAAGAACCACGACTGTCCCGCAAATATAGTGTGACGTACGTCCCGTTTTCCCGGACATGTCCTCCCGGGATTCAGCTTTTGCTTTATATCGCCGTTCATTCATTGGCTGCGTTTCTGCATTGCTTATTTGCTTTCGGTCCCGCCTTCTCGCACGACACCATTGGTCGGTCGGTCATGTTTGTAACGCCACCATTGGCCAAACTCAGAGTTACGACACTCCCACAGACTGCCATGGGAACTGAGGAATGCGGAAGTGACGCGTGTCGTGGAGCAGCCGATAGTAAACACGGTTAGTTCCAGCACTGAAGCCCATTCATTTCCAGTGTTCCCGAACTACGCTCGCTGGTAAGTTGACGAAATTACTGTATTTTTCACTTTTAAACACTTTAGCCGTCCTCTAATGAATCTAGTCAGTAGTTGTATTTTGTGTAGCCAGCTTAGTTCATGTTTATTGGAAGAGAATAGTTAGTTGCAGCGAGCTTAAGGCGGGCGTACACGCTGCGAGTTCGGACACTCGGGAGGTCGGGAGATATTGCACACGGTACGAGTCAGTTAAACTGATAATCGCTTTCGCGCCAAACTCAAATAGTTTTCAATGTTGCAGGCAACTATAGCTTCAGATAGAAATATGACAGAAAGCCATTCCTTTCAACATAAAAACTAGAGACAGAGAGGGGGGTGTGTGTGTGTGTGTGTGTGAGACTATGCGCACGCTTTATGGTTGCTGAGGTAGCCTATTGAGAGTGAGGAGTCACGTGCCGATTTGGGCGGGGTCTGAGCCGGTCGGCCATGATGGTAGGTGACGCTATCGGTTGCCAGGGGCAACGCCTTCAGAACTTCACAAGAGGCGCGACTAAACATTCCAGAGCTCTTTAATTTTCGCGCCCTTATTATTAAAATACTATTTGTAATTGCTCTATAGTTGTCATAATATAAACAAATTACTTTACCCAATACTGTATTATGTTTTCTACAACTATAGAGTATATTATACTACTACACTACAGTTTACTGTAGTAAAAACTAAAGCATACTACACTGTAAAAAATATTTTAGCAATTTAGTTATTTCAACTTTTTTTTGTGTGTAGAGATAACTAGATTGTCCAGACAACAAGAAATTGTAAGTTTTCTTGTCCTCAACTTATCGAAATAAGTTAGTTAAACTAAAAAAAAAACATGCAAAAAGATAACACAAAATAATGAGTTAAGTTTTTTTACAGTGTACTACGGTATTTGTTACAGTTTATCAGTTCACTATAGTACAGTATGCTGTAGCATACATTAACAAAGTGCTGTAAATACTATAATACAGTATACTACAATTTACTATAGTAAATACTATTGTTTCACGTCCGAAAGTAAATGCAAACTAAAAACAAACGCAA
The DNA here is from genome assembly GCA_031834385.1 of Semotilus atromaculatus. Lineage (NCBI taxonomy): Eukaryota > Metazoa > Chordata > Actinopteri > Cypriniformes > Leuciscidae > Semotilus > Semotilus atromaculatus. The sequence goes on from JAULUF010000031.1 coordinate 871,850, forward strand.
ACTAAAAATAAACAGCGCCATATTCACCCAAATAGCATTATTCATATAAAGCACATTAATCTTTACGCTGCTAACACAAAATGCATTATTAGCGAACTGCTAATTTCATGTATGACAAAAGGGCTCGGGGGTACACAAGACAAAAAAGGTTGGGAACCACTGGTGTAACGTTAGAGAACAAAGAGACCGAGACAAATGCACTACAGCGACCATATTCCACCAACAAGGTACCATAATATCATGAGCAGAATCTCAACTACTTTTTAGTTAACATTAATGGTTGGCCATTGAGCAGCAACTTCAGATGCACTTCTGGGCCCGTATTCATAAAGATTCTAAGAATCACAGTAAACTCTTAATTTAGCTTAAAAACTTTTACGTAGGAGTCTTAGCTTAAGAGCGATTCGGGGCCGATCTGAGAGCAACTCTAAGTCAGGAAAAGACAAAAACTTTCATCTTAGTGAGGAGGCGGGGCCGACCCCGTTGCTATGTGTGACACAATCTTTTGAAGACTACGATTGGTTGGTTGTCCGAGAAGGAAAAAAAGAATGATTTAAGTATACAGGTGAAACTCGAAAATTTAGAATATCGTGCAAAACTTAATGTATTTCAGTAATTCAAATTAAAAGATGAAACTAATATATTTAGTATAATAAAAAAAGAATTTTAAACACAGAAATGTCAGCCCTCTGAAAAGTATAATCATGTTTATACTATAAACATGATTATACTTTTCAGAGGGCTGAGATTTCTGTGTTTAAAATTCTTTTTTTATTTATTTCATGTAATATTCTAATTTTCTGAGATTTTGGGGTTTTCATAAGCTGTAGTTAATCATCAAAATATTAACTTTTGCACGATATTCAAATTTTCTCAAAGCCTCTTCTCAATATTACCAGCTCGTCTTTATCTCTAGGTTATGTTCCAAGATCGTTCAAGCTGGCGGTTATTAAGCCTCTCATGAAGAAATCACAATTACATCCAAATTAATTAGCAAATTACAGACCCATAAACATTATCGAACATTTATCGAACTCTTGATATCGCTTTATTGAGAAAAATGATTAACTGTAAGTTTTAAACTTTCAAAGCATCTTTTAACTGTTTGACTTTGCTGAAGTTTTGCCATACACTTTGAAAATGGAAACACGTTGCTCTATATGTGCTTGCAACTATATCTAAGCAAGTTTGTGGGTCCAAATGGAAAACGCGAATGCCTCGTCTATAAAACTGCTTGCCATTGTATTTAGGGAGCTGCAAATAGCTAAGTTGTAGGATATCCGTTCAGTATGCATTAGGGCTGTCAACGAATATTCAAATTCGAATTTTCGAAGGTGAAAATTTATATTCGAATGTGGAAAAACGGACGTTACCACAGCACAGCTCGCTCGGAGCGGTTTTATATACTGTGAAACTTCAATTAATGTTACAATTATTTGTTTCAATCACTGAATGAAGCCTGCTATATTTGGGACAAGAGTCGCAACCTTAAATTGCTTGCACAAAACTCTTGATCAGCACTCAACATCGCTTTGTTCATTTAAACCGTTAGAGAGAGAGAGAGAGAGAGACAGAGAGCGATCCGCGGTCTTGGCGATTAGTTGATTTACTTGTTGTTGTGTAGGTAGTAATACGTTGTCAAATATGTTTAAACTTAAATAAACTAACTATACTAGTTTATGTCTCTTTGTATTAATTTGTCCTGTTATTGACAATTGGCAAAGAGTGTTCGAATATGTGTTTTTTTAGAGGGAATATTCAAACTTAATTTTTGAGCAATTTTGACAGCCCTAGTATGCATACGGTAGCTGTTACGAACACTGGTCATAGGATTAATGAATGCCAACGTTGTTCCGTGGTATTTGTGGGAGATTTATTCAGCGACCACATGGCTGAGGTTTGGACGCGTGTGGTGGTGTGTGTCTCTCCCTCGCCATCGCAGTGATATTAGAGCCTTCGACATGCTCATTTTATTTATGTAGAAAAATTGAAACCATGGCTGGTTGCTGGTTGCTACTGTGTGCAATGTTGTAATTATTTTGGAATATTTATGCTTAAATATTTATTTTCAGCACTGAACTTTTTTTTTTTGTTCTACCTCCTGTAATATTTGTTAATATTTGTATTGGTATCGGCTCTAAAAAATCCATATCGGTCGATCCCTAATTTGTACCATGTTTGAGAGTGTTTTCTCAGCAAATTATAGCCTACGTCTGCATAATGTGTCTCTTTTTACAACAAAATTGTGAATTCTGCCAGTATTCAGACAGTCCTCATGCATACAGATACAGATTCGAGCTACAATCGCCTACGTAGGTGAAATATGTTTGACATTTCTAATTGTAAACATAGCCATGTTGAAGCCTGAATAATGTTTGTTCTTAATGATGTAATGGCAGTCCACTCTGCTTATTGTTTTTCGAGCCTGTTTGACATTGTGCACACAACTTCACGGCAATAAATCATCAGAAATATTGCTGATTCTGCGCGTCTCGAGCGCCCTCGTTACACTCGTCCTAATGCCTGTTAGGTGTCCGTGGATTTGCCTATATTTGGAGTTGTAAATGGAAACGTCTTTAGACATGGAAAATCGATTTTACAAGCGATTCAATGAACACTTGTGTCTCAAAAATCATCTACGCTAATATTAGTCTCTCTGTTTATCCCGAGGTTTACCGCAGTCCGCCGGATCCAGGCCGTATCTGGATCTGATGAAGGACCTTCTCCTGGACTAGGGGTGTAACGGTTCACAAAATCCTATCTCCTCCTCTTTTTGACTTAGGAACATGTTCTATACCGACTGTTTTCAATGTGCTGGACTACTATGATATTTTATCTCTATAATGTAGGGCCATGGGATATTAAGGATTACAAACTCGAATGGCATTCTTATGTTCTGCTAGTCTAATCTTTAAATTTCGTGCAGTCATTTATAAAAACCATAGTTACTCCAACCCAACAGAGTTACTCCAACCCTAATCAAACACACCTGAACCAGATAGTCAAGCTGTTCAGGATCACTTGAAGTCAGACTGAAGCAAAAACCTACTTTGAGTTCCAGTCTGGCTTTCGTAAATCACTCTACGGATTCCTTTTTACTGTTTCTAACTGACTGTCATGTTAGACTTACAAAAAGCTTTTGATACATTTGACCATTGTGTTTTAAGTCAAGTCACCTTCATTTATATAGCGCTTTTAATAGTATGGATTGTTTCAAAGCAGCTTTACAGTGATAATAGAAATGAGCGTAACAGTGAAGTTGCGAAGATCATGGAATTGAATGGAAATTATTTAATTTGAAACAGGGACAATGCACAAATAAACATTAAACTTGTTAATCAAGAGAAGATGTATTGGGCCAGGTTATAGCAATAATTGCTATTTTCCACCTGTAGTTTCCATCATTAGTCATTAACTTAGGGGCCGTTAACACAACACCATCCTAACAGAAAACCCTTAACGCGGTCCGGCCGCCCATCCACACAAGAAGTGCCTGTTGTCTCGAGAACGCACTCCCTGAAATAGGTTCGAATGAGCAAACGATTATCCGTTTTCTCTGCGCAAACCTCAAAAACGCAAACCTGTGAAAATGCAGACGGCGTGCACATGCGTATCATGTGTTGGGTCGATGGGTATGCGCGTTTGAATACATATGTGTGCAGGCGTGTAGTCCTTCACAAATCAACCCTCAACAAACTACTTGTTAGGCCTTAAAAATGTATAATTCAGAAATTGTCACGTCTGCGTAGCCACGTGAACCGGAATTATCCCGACAACGTTGTATCTGTATAGAGGTAAAGGGAAGGAGGCCTTCACAGTGGTGAGACTAGTGGACACTTCAGGACTGCGGTGTCATCGTGTCCTGGCGCTGGTCCCTCATCAGATCTGGATACGGCGGACTGTGGTAAACCTCGGGATAAACAGAGAGACTAATATTAGCGTATACGCCATCCTTCTTATGATGTACCAAGTACATCAGGATTTATGGGAAATGTTCCCGGTCCTTATTCATTAAAGTGAATTAGACTTAATATTTAGTTGCAAATCCTTTGCTTGCAATAACTGCATCAAGCCTGTGACCCATTGACATCACCAAACTTCTGCATTCTTCTTTTGTAATGGCTTTCCAGGCTTTCACCGCAGCCTCTTTCAGTTGTTGTTTGTTTTGGGGGGTTACTCCCTTCAGTCTCTTTTTTTTTTTTTTGCAGGTAAAATGCATGCTTTTGCAAGCATGGTGTAGATGCTGGGGATATTTGCCTTGCTGAGGACTTCCGTGTCAGGAATTTTGTCTTGCCACTTGATCCTCAGCAGCTTCCTCAGACAGCTCAAGTGGATATAATTAAATTTTTTGCCATGATGCTGGTAGACTGTCCAAGTTTCACACCCATACAGAAGAGTTGGCAAAACAACAGCCCGGTAAACCTTCAATTTTGTCTCCTGCTTGATGCCAGTCCTTTCCCATACCGAGTCACGTAGACGTCCAAAGGCTGCACTGGCCTTGACAATCCTGATGTTAACTTCATCATCTATGTGCACAGCACAAGACAGTGTACTACCAAGGTCAATAAACTTGTCAACGGCTGAAAGCTTTTGGCCATTCACAAAAATGGTTGGCTCAGTATAGGGATTCCCAGGAGCAGGTTGGTATAAGACTTCAGTCTTCTTTGTGCTGATTGTTAGGCCAAAGTTGTTGCAAGCTGAGGTGAGGTGGTCCATACTGTCGTGTAGATCTTTATTTGAGCCAGCAGCCAGAGCACAGTCATCGTCAAACAAGAGTTCTCGAACAGTGACTTGCTCCTCTCTAATTTTGGCTTTCATCCTCCGCAGATTGAATAACCCACCATCAAAACAGTAAATGAAGTTAATCCCAGTGTTGTAATTCTGGAATGAGTCTTGCAGCATGGCAGAAAACACCATACTGAAGAGCGTTGTCACTAAAATGCAGCCTTGCTTTACCCCGTTTGTGATTGGGAACGGATCAGAGAGTTTTTGCTGATCTCTGACGCTGGCCATCATGCCATCATGGAGATTGGGCACAATGCCAATGAACTTGCCTGGACACCCATACTTGGCCATGAATTTCCATAGGTCCTCCCGGCTGACTGTGTCGAATGCTTTTATTAGATCAACGAAAGCCATATATAGATCAACATTTTGTTCTTGGCACTTCTCCTGTAAATGCCGAGCAGTAAATACCATGTCAGTGGTTCCGCGGTCTTTTCTGAAACCACACTGACTCTCAGGTAGCAGACCCTGCTCTAGATGGACAATTAGGCGGTTCAGAAGAATTCTTGCCAAGATTTTGCCAGCGACTGATAGTCTGGAGATGCCCCTATGGTTGTCACAGTCCTGCAGATTGCCTTTCCTTTTATATAGATTGATTATAGTAGTATCCTTGAACTCCTTGGGAACGGCTTCTTATTTCCACATAGCCTGGAAGAGGTCGGTCAGTTTCTTGACTAACCGGGGCCCTCCAGCCTTGTAGATTTCTGCTGGAATGGCATCGGACCCTGGAGCTTTGCCTGATCATGAAAGATGTGTTATGGCTTTGCTGGTTTCCTCATTCGATGGTAGAACAGCATAGGACTGGTTTATTTCAACTTGAGGCAATCTCACAATTGCCTTCTCATTTATGCATGATGGGCGATTGAGGACCGTGCTGTAGTGTTTGACCCACCTCTCAAGTATTTTGTCCTTCTCCGTAAGGAGTGTTGTTCCATCTAAGTTCAGGAGAGATGAAGTTCCTGAATGTTGTGGACCATAGACCCGCTTGAGTGCATAATAAGTCAAGTCAAGTCAAGTATATTTATATAGCGCTTTTCACAATACAGATTGTATCAAAGCAGCTTCACAGTATCAATCAAAACAACATAACAATGTTCGTTTATTAGTGGAAAAAAGAGTATCAATGGTATTAATGATTGGTTAATTAATTTAAATATCCCCAACTGAGCAAGCCAAAGGCAACAGTGGCAAGGAACCGAAAAACTCCATCAAGTGACCCAATGGTGTCCTAAAACTCCATCAAGTGACCCAATGGAGAAAAAAAAATCTTGGGAGAACCCAGGCTCAGTTGGGGGCCAGTTCTCCTCTGGCATTTATGAACTAGAGGCCGGATTTACAGTAACTGTAAGATTAAAAATGTATATGAATGCCTGGCTGATAGATGCGTCTTTCAGGGTTTCCCATACATTCATTAATTTGTGTCGGCCCGCCACAATATCATGCTGACCGCCACGGATTGATTTTCAGATTTTTAACTATTTAACATGGGTAAATTGTATTTTATTGCGCGTAGCTTGCTCCATCCCTCCCTCTCTCACAAACTGACAACAGAGGCGCGCGCGCGCGAATAGCCCCTCCTCTTCAAGCACGATCTGAATCAGAACATGAGCATGCGTTGGAGGACGGATTGTTGTGTTTATTCCCCCAGCGAAGATTCCAGAATCAATCCGGAGTTGCATGGTTAGTATAATGAACACTGTTGTAAAACATAACTCTGAGAAGTTAGTCTATGTTAAACGCTGTCGTGTTTCCATTACAGAATCGCGAAAAAAATTTTTCTCTAAATATCGATCAAAAACTATTGCGAAATGACGGCGTTTCCATCAACCGATGTTATGCGACTAAAGCGTAATTTTTTCCAGTCATTCCAAAACTCATGGCAACAGCTGTTGGTAGGTTTATATCACCGCACTAGACATTATTATTATTAATAATAATGCCTAAGCATGTTATCCAAGCATTAATGGCAAGGAAAGACCCATAACTTATACTGTGAGCGGCACATACTGTATTAGGTGTTTTCTCACTCATTTCTGCTCCGAGGTCTTGATTGTAGCATTTATTTTCTTTATTATGTTGACCCTGGATGTGTATATCATATGTGTGTGTATACAGTACTGTGCAAAAGTTTTAGGCAGGTAAGATTTTTTAAAGTTTTTAAAAGAAGTCTCTTCTGCTCACCAAGGCTGCAATTATTTGATAAAAAAAAAGAAAAAAAAAGTAATATTGTGAAATATTAGGCTATTACAATTTAAAACAGTGGTTTTCTATGTGAATATACAGTAAAGTGTAATTTATTCCTGTGATCAAAGCTGAATTTACATCATCATTACTCCAGTCTTCAGTGTCACATGATCCTTCAGAAATCATTCTAATATGATGATTTGATGCTCAAAAAACATTCATTATTATTTTCAATGTTGAAAACAGTTGTGTACAATTTTTTTTTTCAAAATTCTTTGATGAATAGAAAGTTCAAAAGAACAGCGTTTATTTAAAATAGAATATTATAAATGTCTTTACTGTAACTTTTGATCAGTTTAACTCATCCTTGATGAATAAAAGTATTGATTTATTATATTTCTTTCCCCCAAAAATAAAATTTAAATTCTTACTGACCCCAAACTTTTGAAGGGTAGAGTTTAATGTAGGGCTGACAACTTTAGTCGTTTAGTTGACTAATCGGTCGATGCCGTCTTGGTCGACTGACATTCTCATTGGTCGACCAGTTGCATAATTTTTTTTTTTACCAATAGAAAGAAATTTTCATTGATTTACTCCTTGATAGAGATCGACCGATGTATCGGTTTACCGATATTTTTCCCGATATTTAAGCATTTTCCCATAATCGGGTATCGGTTTTGTAATATCGGATTCGCCGATAAACGGCGCCATCTTGTGGCCGTTTTGAGAATTCCGCCATTGCAGCCCGCGTCTGAGGAGATCAGTCAACAACAACTCTGTGCACAAGTAAAGTATATGTTCTACTTGCTTTGCTTTAATTATTCGACTTTATTTAACATAACAGACATGCAGAAATAAGATTTGAGACATAAATGCCTGATATAGGCTACTGGTAGTTTATTTATGCAGCTTGGTTCTAAAAAATTGAGATGAACTCATGGAGTCACGCGTAATCCGTCATGTCCTGCCCCAATAAAGACGTAACTTTACAAGAATTAAATGAAACAGACATGAATGAGTGCATGTTGAAAATAAAAGCGCTGAATTTAATTATCTATCTGTTGTATTTGCTCACCATTAGTCTCGGAAAAAAAGTTCGTTTATGTTGCTGAGCACTCACTGGGTTGATGATCAGGAATGCTCAAGCCGGCCACTGAATGAAACTTTTGACAAGATTATCTTGTTTAAACACGCTAGATTATATTATCATTTACATAGCAATTATTTCGCTAATACACATCTAAATATACCGCTTTGTGGAAATTAATTATCTGCACGCGCGATCGCGGAAATTAATTATTTATTATCTGCACGCGCGATCGCAGGTTGAGTAGCCTATAAGTTATAGTTCTGTGTAAATGCATAGATAAACAGCACTTTGTCAGAAAGCATTTCATGATCTAGACCGACAAAAATATTATTAATTAATAGTTGGAAAATGCAATAATGTATGCTGTTTTGTTTGTTACTTTCCTGACAATGTTATATTCCAGCTATTATTATTCAGAGAATTAATATTACCCAGTGAATTATTCCTCACACTTTAAACCTATTAAACGGCCCATAAACCTTCTAAAACTGTTTAAAATGAATTACATTTCTGCAAGGGTGATATGACTCCCCTGTCAATTACTTTCTCCATATGAAAACATTAGACTTTTAACATTTATTTAGCCTATTGTTAACATTGTTGCTGCTGATGCTTATAAATTATATGTATAATTTAGATATAAATTATATAATTTAATAATATAAATGTTTTTATTGTAATTTGAAGATTTAATTTAACATGAAAGACTAATTTAATTTCCCCCCCAATATGTTAGAATAATTTTTTTTGCTTTATTTTTTACCTCATCAAAGCTTTTATTTAAAAAAAAAGACAGTAGTGCACTTTATTTATTGGACCCAGACCCCTCTATTTATTTGTGTATAAATATAAAGTTTATTTTTTTTTTGTATGCAAGGAGGGAGTGATTGCTATAAATAAAATGGTTTGTTCAGTTAATTTGTGTTGTAATAATTGTGTTAAAAACAGAAGTATAACAGTAAATAAATATCGGTTCTGCATATCGGTTATCGGGCACATAAACATGCAAATAATCGGTATCGGTATCGGTTAAAAAAATCAATATCGGTCGATCACTACTCCTTGATATTTATTCCTTTTATAAGCAGTTATTACTGTATTCTAAATATAATTAGCTTTGTTTTATCTCCAACTTTAAATGCTTTAATTTAGGCTATTTTGTAACAGCGCCACAGTTTAGCGCAGCACGTAGAACACTCGAGAACCGCGCCTGTGGCTGCACTGCTGCTTCGCGCTCAGTAAGGAATAGGCTATGTAGTTTTGCTGTATTCATTCAGTTAGAACGCTACTTGCAGGGATGGAAATTAGCACCTGCCACCAGCCAAATGCGGGTGAATTTGTGTTGTAGCGGGTAAACTCGCTTCACCTACCGGCCACCGTGGCGGGTAAATAAAAATAGCATCATGCGACGTTCATCTGTTATAGGACAAATTAGTTTTAATAAACGAGCAGACACTGATTAGCAAGACAACTAGCAGTGAATGTGCTTTCCATTAAATGAATCACACACACAGTAAACAAATCCTTAACAAAACAGGGCTATATGCGTTGAACATGTCCTTACAGTGGCGCTGCCTATAAAGCTCCTAAAATCTGTCACAAAGAACAGGCAAAAGTAATGATTATGAATATGTAAAATGTAGCAAGGAGATATTTTAATTTTTTTATTAATAAATACGTTTTAGTGAACGCGCCAGAGAGAAATGCGCATTTCATACGAATTGCATAGGCTAAACTAAATTCATTTTTAAAGATTGTGACTGTCACTATAGACCTAGGACAGAGCTCCTCACTTTGCAGTTAAAAAAAACACTTAATTTTCAAAGAATTATATTATTATTATAGTTTTAAATATGTAGGCTATTATTGATGTTTTTTCGTTGTTGTTTTATAAATGCTATATGATAATTGTTTAATAAATGTTCAATCAAAATGCAAAACATCGCGTCTTTTTTTTTTTTTTTTTGGGTCGACTAATCGTTGCGCAGGACAGGACTTTGGTCGACTAAGGATTTCTTTGGTTGACTACAGCCCTAGTTTAATGTTACAAAAGCTTTAGATTTCTGATAAATGCTGTTCTTTTTTAGTTTCTATTCATCATAGCATCATGAAATAAAAATGTAAAAACTGTTTTCAACACTGATAATAATCATAAGTGTTTCTTGAGCATCAAATCATCATATTAGAATGATTTCTGAAGGATCATGTGACACTGAAGACTGGAGTAATGATGATGATAAATTCAGCTTTGATCACAGGAATAAATTACACTTCACTGTATATTCACATAGAAAACCGCTGTTTTAAATTGTAATAATATTTCACAATATTACTGTTTTTATTTAATTTTTTATCAAATAATTGCAGCCTTGGTGAGCAGAAGAGACTTATTTTAAAAACTTTAAAAATCTTACCTGCCTAAAACTTTTGCACAGTACTGTATATATATTACACACGCATCATATGTGTGTGTGTGTATATCTATATCTATATCTATATATATATATACACCCCCCAATATTTCTAAGGTGGAAAAAGGCTGTTTTTGTAACATAAAATATGCTTTTCAAAAGACAGGTTGCAGTCTAATATAACACCCAGGTCTTTTACTTTAGCGGATAAAGTAACAGGGCATCCTACTATGTTAAAGTTGTGCTGTGAGAGGTTTTGTAGACGGTTTTTAGAACCTCTGTCTTGTCTGGATTTAATAAAAGAAAATTACGCCTCATCCAATCTTTTATATCTATAACACAATCTGTCAATTTGGATAATTTAGCGTATTCATCTGGCCGTGATGAAATGTATATTTGAGTGTCATCAGCATAACAATGGAAACTAATTCCATGTTTCCTTATAATATTACCAAGTGGCAGCATATATATTGAGAATAATAAAGGGCCTAACACAGATCCCTTGCGGCACTCCATAGTTTGCCGAAGTTATGATAGATTTTTCTCCATTTAAATAGACAAAATGATAGCGGTCAGTAGGGTTGGGCACCGAGAACCGGTTCTTATCCAGAACCGGTAGTGTTTTTTCAAAAATACCGGAACCGTGCAAAATTCCTGAGTTTCGGTTCCGAAAACGGTTCTGGTGTGATGTGTGGACGAAGTGCTGGGAGCTTATCCTGTAATAGCGACGTCTCACCACGTGAATATTAAAATTGTAACTGTCCCTCGCGCTATTCGTATACGTTTTTTTGCGTCAGATATCAACGCAGAGAGAGAAAGCGCGCGCGAGAAAGAGAGAATAAAGACAGTAGAGCTGAACCATTAATCTTTAAACGATCTCGATTCAAACGCCCACGCGATCTTATTCCTAAATGACAAAAACTTCACACCGGGACATTCAAATCTGTTTGCGCTGTCACTGACCCAGAGAGAGCAGTTTTGAAACAGCTTTACTTTCAATCTTTTCAACAACACAGTATCGATATTTCTGTGTTAAAAATATTCAAATGATCACATAAGTACTGAGATAAAAGTTTATAGTTCGAGAATAAACACTGATGTCTACGGTACAGCAACTAAAACAGAGTTAATCACCTTTTGAAAGTCGCTTCAAATAACGAAAATTCGCTTCAGAATTTACAAAATGTAGCTATATAAGGAGCGATTACATCATGAATGCCTTTTTTCAAACCGTGTTTTTGTCTTATCCTGAATCACTACGGTAAGGCTGTAATAAGCGTTTAGACTCGGACTACTTTACACTGGTTGGTTCGGCACCGCTGCGGAGTAGCCCAGTGCCTGCGTGACTCACCCGCGTCATACACATAAACAGAGAAGTAGCCTAGCTCCGGCTATAATGTCCTTCCGCAAGACGCATGCATTTCTGTTTATTAACTGCTAGAGCAGTTTAATCCAGTAATGAAACAAGTGAAGTCTTTATGAATCAATCATTCAAACCGATTAAAAAAATATTATGTTTCACTTGTCTGGATCTTACATGTGTGTTCAAGCATATTCTACCCCTTCTGAGAGGGTATTCCACTGCTGGAGATACAATAAGCTATAGGAGAGGTCCCAAATTATCCTTGAGAATGCAAATTTTTTTATTTTCCTTCAGAAAAATTTGTTGCTAAATAATATGTTGAATTTGTTGACATTGCCAGTCTGTTAAACTCATTTGACAAGTATCAGAAATAAAATACAAAAAGGATTGTATATTTTCCCCGTACTACTATTTGTATTAGTTGTTTTAATAATTTTTATTGAATGGGAACCGGAACCGGAACCGGAGTCGTTTGGCGGAACCGTAATCGGAACCGGAACCGGAACCGGAAAATTTCTTACGATTCCCAACCCTAGCGGTCGGATAAGTATGACCTGAACCAGCTTAATGCTTGTCCTTGAACACCAGTATAATTTTGTAGTTGATCTAAGAGTATTGTGTGATCTATAGTATCGAACGCAGCAGTAAGATCAAGTAAAACTAGTACTGAGATACAGCCTTGGTCCGAAGCTAAAAGTAAATCGTTTGTGATTCTAACAAGCGCAGTTTCAGTGCTATGATGTGGCCTGAATCCAGACTTAATCTTTTTATAGATGTCATTTTCTTGCAAGAAAGAGCCGTGTTGAGCCGACACAACTTTTTCTAGTATTTTAGACATCAATGGAAGATTTGAAATGGGTCTGTAATTTGCTAGGTTATTTGGATCTAATTGTGGTTTCTTATTAAGAAGTTTTATAACGTTCTTGGAACATGACCTAAAGATAAAGATGAGTTAATAATATTGAGAAGAGGCTCTTCCACTATAGGTAACACTTCTTTCAGTAGTTTATTTGGTATTGGATCTAATAAACATGTTGTTGTTTTAGATGAGGTGATAAGTTTATTTAACTCTTTTTGTTCTATAGTTGTAAAGCATTGTAATTGTTCTTGCGGGGTGATAATTGCGGCTGAATTATAAGGCGCGAGCAAAGATTGAATGTTTACAATTGTGGTTCTGATGCTTTCAAATTTCTCGGTGAAGAAGTTCATGAAATCATTACTACTAAACTGTAACAAGGTATTTTGTTCAGACGACATCTGTTTATTTGTTAGTCTAGCCACGGTATTAAATAAAAACCATGGATTGTTTTGGTTGTTTTCTATTAATTTGCTGAGGTGCTCAGCCCTGGACGTTTTTAGGGCCTTTTTATAACGTGACATAGGCCTACTGTCTTTCCACGTGCTTGAAAGACCTCTAAATTAGTTTGTTTCCATTTACACTCTAAATTACGGGTTTCTCTCTTTAAAACATGCATAGTATTATTGTACCATGGTGCTATACTTTTCTCTCTGACCTTTTTTAATCTAATGGGTGCAACAATATCCAATGTTCTAGAGAGAATGGTGCTCATAGTGCTAGTTAGTTCGTTTAGTTCATCTGTTCGTTTGGGTTCAGGCAGCAGCTGAGACAGATCAGATAAGCTATTTGAGAAATTATCTATGGTGGATGCAAGGATTGTTCTACCTGGTCGATAACGTGGCGCAGCATGACATATTACAGCAGTACGTAAAATGCAAGTTACCATGTAATTGTGACATCATCACTTTGTGGAATGATATCTATATCGGTTGGATATAATTAAATCGAGTGTATGATTAAGACGATGAGTTGGTCCGGTGATATTTTGCTTTACCCCGAAGGAGTTTAATAAATCTGTAAACGCAGCCCCTAACGCATCATTTGAATTCTCTACGTGTATGTTAAAATCTCCAACAATTTGCTTTATCGACGTTGACCAATAGATCTGAGAGAAAGTCTGCAAACTCTTTTAGGAAATCGGCGTAAGGCCCTGGAGGTCTATATACGGTAGCCAAGGCTAGAGATAATAGGGATTTTTTTCTTACATCTAAGAGCGTAACATTTAGCACAAGTACTTCAAACGAATTAAACCTATGACCAGTTTTCTGAGTAACATTAAGGATATCTCTGTAGATTGTTGCAACACCGCCGCCACAACCAATCAGACGGGGCTCATGCTTATAACAGTATCCTGGCGGAGTAGACTCATTTAGACCGAAATAATCATTTGGTTTAAGCCAGGTTTCAGTAAGGTAAATGAAAACCATGGTAAATGAAAACGCACATCGAAATTATTATCCGTGACCATTTCATTTACAATAACCGCCTTAGGTGTGAGCGATGTTTAGAAGACCTAGCTTTAGAAATTGTTTTTGTTCACTAATAGCGAGATTTTTTGTTCTAATAACAATTAGATTTTTTCTAGATCCCGCAGTAGATTTATTATTTGATCTCAGTGAACGAGGAATACACAGTTTCTATGCAATGTTCTACACTAGTATTAATATCAATTAAATTGGTGCAGCAGAGACTGTGATTTGGATTTTTGGTTACTAGTCAAACGGTGTTTAACATCTTTTGGAGATGTTATCCGACAGAAGATCTGCCCCGATTCTACTTGGGTGTAAGCCATCAGCGCGGAAGAGCCTAGGTCGCTCCCAGAACAGATTCCAATTATTTACAAAGAGCAGTTTCTGCTCATTGCACCATGACATTAACCATTCATTTAGCGTGAATAATCTACTGAACTTTTCATGCCCTTGTCGGTATATGGGAAGCGGTCCAGACACAATGATCGATGTTTCAGGCACTTAGAGGCATAATAGAGGCACTTGGTGTTGTTACTGTCAGCGTAAGATTGAATCTCCTCAGCTTTTGCGCACAGCCAGGCGTCTTGCATAACTGAGTCGCTGATGAACAATCCTGCGAATGTTGTGGAAGACACTTTTCTTTAAACTTGAGCTGCTGTCATTCAGATACGCTTTATGCAGGCGATGTTTTTCGTCAAGGCATTTCTGCATCGTTCTCATCAAACCAGTCTTGATGTGTGTAATGGAACACCAAGTGTTTCAAGGGCTGTAGAATGCAGTACGGTCTTGAGAGCAGTCCAATCTGCCTCAGCGTCTATATGCTCGAAGCTTAGAGACTCCAGGTGATGGTCTAAAGCCTCAACAAAGGCCAGTCTAGTGTGTTCCTGTTGTAGGCGAGTGATGTTAAGATGCTTAACACGTCTTTGTCCTTGTGGGCGTCTGCTAGGCTTGATCCGGATGTTTAGTTTGGAGATAATGAGACGATGGTCAGTCCAACATTCAGCACCATACATTGCCTTGGTCACCCTGACATCGTGCTGGTCGCTTCTCCTCACGATGACATAGTCAATCAAGTGCCAGTGGTGTGGACGAGGATGCATCCATGAAGTTTTCTTGCGCTTTGGTAGTTGGAATATCGTGTTGGTGATGAGCAGGTCAAATTCAGAGCATGTTTGCAGCAGTAGAAGACTGTTGCTGTTACTTTTTCCAATACCATGTGCACCAATGATTCCATTCCATGATTGATGGTCAGTTCCAACCATCAGTTTATCTGAGCTGGCTGTGGCAGCAATAATGACTTCCAGGCCATTATAGAACTTGGTTTTGATCTCATCAGAGTTGGTCATGGTAGGGGCATAGGCACTGATGATGGTGGCCGCCTTTTTACCAAATAGGTGAAGCTGTAAAGTCATTAAACGGTCGTTTATCCCTTTGGGTTGGCTTGCCAGTTGGTTGACCAGATGATTTTTTACTGCAAAACAAACACCAGCATCACGTCTCTCCTCCTGGCCTCGTCCACTCCAAAAGAATGTATAACCTGCACCCACTTCAGTCACTTGTCCAGTATCGGCCAGTCGGGTCTCACTAAGGGCAGCAACATCCACATTATATCTGGCTAGCTCTCTGCCCACGAGGGCGGTGAATCTCTCAGGTCTTTTTGATCCAGATGTATCCATCAATGTGCGCACATTCCAGGCGCCAACAGTCAGTGGTATCACTTTGGTCTTTTTTGTTCATCTGTACCCAGTGGCAAGACGTAGTCAAGACGACTGGAGATGATCCTGGTTGCAGTGCAAGGTCCAAAGACCCGTTTTGGTGGAATTTCCTCCACCAGGGGCTCCACACGCCCAGACTCAGACAGGCTGAGTTTTCCGGGTTAGTTAACCGCCGCCCGGGGTTCGGCGTTGGCAGCTGCTGACTGTACCGACTCACCAGGGGGAGAGATGTTGAGCCTGCTGTGCGCCTACGGTAGCAGCTAGAGGGCCGGGCCGGATGTAACAAGCCTGAGCCACAACTGGCTGGTCAGACACACCTCCACCATGACATGATATTACCTCCACTGTGTTTCACAGATGAGCTTGTGTGTTTGGGGTCATGAGCAGATTTTTTTTCTCTCCCAACTTTAGCCTTTCCATCACTTTGGTAAAGGTTAATCTTTGTCTCATCAGTCCATAAAACTTTGCCCCAGAATGTTTGAGGCTTGGCCTCCAGCCTGACCTTCATAATCTTCTTGCTAATGAGAGGTTTGCATCTTCTGGTGTAGCCTCTGTACTTTTGTTCATGAAGTCTTCTGCGAACAGTAGATTGTGATTCCTTCACTCCTGCCCTCTGGAGGTTGTTGCTGATGTCACTTTTTTGTTTTGTCACTAATTATTTTGTTTTAGGGTCTTTCTTTACAGCTCTCACAGTTTTTCTGTTGTCAACTGCTGATGTTTTCCTTGGTCTACCCTTTCGAGGTCTTGCTAAGAGTTCTTGCTAAAGAAACATGGGCTTCGTGCCTATAATGTTTTAAAAATAATAATTGGAAGAGAAATTTACCTCAATCATGGAAAGTTTCAAGGACATATAATCAATTTATAAAAAGGCATAAAATTATCATAATATTTTATATCAGTTGTCTACTTTCTACCATTACATCAGGGCTCACTTTCATGTCCTTTTACTTTATATTTCTTACGGTTAATTATTTTGATGTACTGAAAATTTAATTTAAGATTTTTTTCTTTCATGTCAGACCTGATGGAAGTGAAGGAGGAGAGAGAAGAACTGAGTGAAGTGAAGGAGGAGAGAGAAGAACTGAGTGAAGTGAAGGAGGAGAGAGAAGAACTGAGTGAAGTGAAGGAGGAGAGAGAAGAACTGAGTGAAGTGAAGGAGGAGAGAGAAGAACTGATGGAAGTGAAGGAGGAGAGAGAAGAACTGAGTGAAGTGAAGGAGGAGAGAGAAGAACTGAGTGAAGTGAAGGAGGAAAGAGAAGAACTGAGTGAAGTGAAGGAGGAAAGAGAAGAACTGAGTGAAGTGAAGGAGGAGAGAGAAGAACTGAGTGAAGTGGAGGAGGAACATCATGTCCAACCTGGAGGAAAACCTTTGAGTCGCTCAAAGACTAAAAAGACATTTTTAAAGAAAAGTAGAGCCAAGAAATCTTTCACCTGCACTCAGTGTGGAAACAGTTTCACAAGCAAACAAAGTCTTGAGATTCACATGAGGATCCACACCGGAGAGAAGCCGTTCACATGTGATCAGTGTGGGAAGAGTTTCAAAAGCAAACACAGTCTTGAGATGCACATGAGGATCCACACCGGAGAGAAGCCGTTCACATGTGATCAGTGTGGGAAGAGTTTCAAAAGCAAACAAAGTCTTGAGATTCACATGAGGATCCACACCGGAGAGAAGCCGTTCTCATGTGATCAATGCGGCAGAACATTTGCTAGTACATCAGTCCTGAAGAGACACCTGACAGTTCATACTAAGGGGAAGCCGCATTCATGTTCTGAGTGTGGAAAGAGTTTTTCACTGCTGCGATATTTACATGCACATCAGAAAACTCACACTGGTGTGAGAGAGTACATGTGCTTTGAGTGTGAGAAGACTTATATTTCAGAGAGAAATCTAAAACTGCACCAGAGAATCCACACTGGAGAACACCCTTTCAAGTGTTCACACTGTGACAAGAGATTCAGTCTGTCAGCAAATCTGAAAACACATGAGATGATCCACACTGGAGAAAAACCTTACAAGTGTTCACACTGTGACAAGAGATTCAATCTGTCAGCTAATCTGAAAACACATGAGAGGATCCACACTGGAGAACAACCTTATAAGTGTTCACACTGTGACAAGAGATTCAGTAATTCATCATCTCTGAAAACACATGAGAGGATCCACACTGGAGAAAAACCTTACAAGTGTTCACACTGTGACAAGAGATTCAGTCAGTCAGCAAATCTGAAAACACATGAGAGGATCCACACTGGAGAACAACCTTACAAGTGTTCACACTGTGACAAGAGATTCAGTCTGTCAGCACATCTGAAAACACATGAGAGGATCCACACTGGAGAAAAACCTTACAAGTGTGAACACTGTGACAAGAGATTCACTGAGTCATCATCTCTGAAAACACATGAGAGGATCCACACTGGAGAACAACCTTACAAGTGTTCACACTGTGACAAGAGATTCAGTAATTCATCATCTCTGAAAACACATGAGAGGATCCACACTGGAGAACAACCTTACAAGTGTTCACACTGTGACAAGAGATTCAGTAATTCATCATCTCTGAAAACACATGAGAGGATCCACACTGGAGAACAACCTTACAAGTGTTCACACTGTGACAAGAGATTCAGTAATTCATCATCTCTGAAAACACATGAGATGATCCACACTGGAGAACAACCTTACAAGTGTTCACACTGTGACAAGAGATTCAGTCACTTAGCAAATCTGAAAATACATGAAAGGATCCACACTGGAGAACAACCTTACAAGTGTTCACACTGTGACAAGAGATTCAGTCTGTCAGCAAATCTGAAAATACATGAAAGGATCCACACTGGAGAACAACCTTACAAGTGTTCACACTGTGACAAGAGATTTATTCAGTCAGCAAATCTGAAAGCACATGAGAGGATCCACACTGGAGAGCAACCTTACAAGTGTTCACACTGTGACAAGAGATTCAGTCTGTCAGCAAATCTGAAAACACATGAGATGATCCACACTGGAGAACAACCTTACAAGTGTTCACACTGTGACAAGAGATTCAGTCACTCAGCAAATCTGAAAACACATGAGAGGATCCACACTGGAGAAAAACCTTACAAGTGTTCACACTGTGACAAGAGATTCAGTATGTCAGCACATCTGAAAACACATGAGAGGATCCACACTGGAGAAAAACCTTACAAGTGTTCACACTGTGACAAGAGATTCAGTCTGTCAGCAAATCTGAAAACACATGAGATGATCCACACTGGAGAGAAACCTTACAAGTGTTCACACTGTGACAAGAGATTCAGTCGATCAGCACATCTGAAAAGACATGAGAGGATCCACACTGGAGAACAACCTTACGAGTGTTCACACTGTGACAAGAGATTCAGTCTGTCAGCAAATCTGAAAATACATGAAAGGATCCACACTGGAGAACAACCTTACAAGTGTTCACACTGTGACAAGAGATTTATTCAGTCAGCAAATCTGAAAGCACATGAGAGGATCCACACTGGAGAGCAACCTTACAAGTGTTCACACTGTGACAAGAGATTCAGTCTGTCAGCAAATCTGAAAACACATGAGATGATCCACACTGGAGAACAACCTTACAAGTGTTCACACTGTGACAAGAGATTCAGTCACTCAGCAAATCTGAAAACACATGAGAGGATCCACACTGGAGAAAAACCTTACAAGTGTTCACACTGTGACAAGAGATTCAGTATGTCAGCACATCTGAAAACACATGAGAGGATCCACACTGGAGAAAAACCTTACAAGTGTTCACACTGTGACAAGAGATTCAGTCTGTCAGCAAATCTGAAAACACATGAGATGATCCACACTGGAGAGAAACCTTACAAGTGTTCACACTGTGACAAGAGATTCAGTCGATCAGCACATCTGAAAAGACATGAGAGGATCCACAGCAGAGAGAAGCCGCACACGTGTGATCAGTGCGGGTCGAGTTTCTCTATTAATAGTGACCTGAAGCGACACATGAAGATCCACACAGTGAAGAAACCACGTAAACACAGTCTGAGATCACGGTAAGTAGTTTATTTTCTTGTGCTGAGCAACAAAGAAGTCTCTTCTTTGTAAGTTAGCCACACATCACCCTATAGCCAAATCTCTCCTCTCCCCCTATAGCCGGTGTGTGGTGAGCACAAGACACTGTTGATTGATATCGATTAACTTGATTCACACCTGTTATTTTGATTCGAAACAAACCGAAAAGTCAGAAAGTCCGGACCAAACAACGTAGGTGTGAAAGGGTCCTCAGTGGAGAAGAACACAGGCAAGGAGAAAAAGAGACAGACATGAGGTCGACGATGGCATCAAGTACAGATGAGACCAGTGATGACATCAGGTTGGAGTTCTATTAGTTAGACTAAATGTCCAGTATGGTTTGAAGTTCTGTTGACCAACCTATTCGCTGTGTCCTTTTGGGGTAAAAAATAGTGCAGACAGATGGAAAGCCACTCACCACTGAGGAAGAAATGGAGGAGAATGTGGAAAAGAGAGGTGAAGATGAGGTTTACATTTAGTCATTTAGCAGACGCTTTTATCCAAAGCGACTTACAACTGAGGACTAAAGCAAGCGAGTCATCGTGAAGAGGCAAAAAGCTACGCAAGAAGTGCTCAAAATACAAGGCATTGCTCAGAGTAGAGGTGGAAGAGAATGTGGATGAGGTGGAAGAGGAGAGGGCTGAGACAAGGCCTTACTCAGAAGATCCATCTAACTGGCCACCACCACACCAGATTGAGGACTCATTTAGGCAGTGTATGGTTGAGAATGGCCCACAGAAATGCCCTGATGGACCGTATCCAAGATCAGACAAGAGTAGACAGTGCTTTTGTTCCAACTTCCAATGTTCAATGTCCAATGGAGAAAAAAACGTAGTGGAATTGGTTCCTGTACTCCAAAAGCACAAATAAAGTGTATTGTTCTGCGTGTAAGCTTTTTGGTGGAACTAGAGTTGTTGACACACGCTTTGTGATGAGGTACAGTAACTTTCAGTGTCTTTCAAAAACGTTGCAGCACTATGAAACCAGTGGTGATCACATAAATGCTTATCTGTTATGGAAAGAATTAGCATCACGCTTACGCCTTGGTAAAACTATTGACAGAACATTGCAAAGAGCCATAGATGCTAAAAAGGCACACTGGAGAAGTGTTAACGAGAGTGATCGACTGCATACTCTTCCTTGCAGAAAAGAACTTGCCACTGAGGGGGAAGATTGCTAAGTTAGGAGATCCTAAAAATGGAAATTTCCTGGGTGTCCTTGATGTCATAGCACAAGATAATGTCACACTAGCAGAGCATCTTAGAAAGGTAGCCTCTAAAGAAACCACAGGAGATCTTTCCTGGTGCACTCAAAATTAATTTTTAGATTCTATTTCTGAATGTGTATTTGGCCAAATTTGTGCCCAGGTCAAAGACTCCAAGTACTTTGCAGTGGAGTTGGATTGCACACATCACATTTCAAAGCAGGAGCTGGCCTCCGTAATAATCCGGTATGTTCATACAGACGACAACAAGAATGCCATTACAAATGAGTCTTTTGTTGGCTTCACAGTCGTGAAGGACACAACTGGTAAAGGCCTCTCAGAAACACTGACTGGGGTGCTGGATATCCTGGGGTTGGAGTTGGCTAACTGTAGGGGCAGAGCTATGACAATGGCTGATGTGTATGAGGGGTATACAGAAGGGTGTGCAAGCATTGGTGCAGCAGAAGTGTCCAGAGTAGAGGTCTGCTACCCGACCCGAGCCCGACGGGTCCCGAAAAACTCACAGGTTTCGGTTCGGGTTAATGTTTAATGAATAGCCTAATGTTTAATGAATAGGTTCGGGTCGGGTTCGGGTTTGTAACTTAGAAAAACTATATAGGCTATACATATACAGTCAAGCCCGAAATTATTCATACCGGTCTCAATCAATAGAAAAGCCTTTATTGGCTATTACAGCAATCAAACGCTTGCTATAATTGCTGACCAGCTTTTTGCATGTCTCCACTGGTATTTCTCCACCAATTCATCTTTGGCGATGAGCTCCAACTCTTTCAGGTTGGAGGGTCTCCTTGCCATCACCCTGATCTTTAGCTCCCTCCACAGATCTCAATGGGATTTAAGTCAGGACTCTGGCTGGGCCACTGCAAAACGTTAATGTTTTTGTCTACTAACCATTTCTTCACTACTTTTGCTGTGTGTTTTGGGTCGTTGTCGTGCTGAAATGTCCACTGGTCCACAAGGCCAAGTTTCTCTGCAGACTGCCTGATGTTGTTGTTGAGAATTTTGATGTATTGCTCCTTTTTCATGGTGCCGTTTACTGTAATTAGGTTCCCTGGTCCCCTGGCTGAAAAACAACCCCAAAACATTAGGTTCCCACCACAATGTTTGACAGTGGGGATGGTGTTCTTAGCGTTGAAGGATTCTCCTTTTTTATGCCAAATGAAGGCTACATCATTGTGGACAAACAATAAAACAATTTGTTTCATCTGACCATAAAACAGAAGTCGTCGTCTTTGTCCAGATGAGCATTTGCAAAGGCCAAGCAGGCTTTAGTGTGCCTTATCTGGAGAAATGGTGTCCTCCTTGGTCTGCGTCCGTTGAACCCAACGGTGTGCAGTGTCCGTTGGACTGTCTGGCTTGATGTTGCCACCAGCAGAGCCCAGATTCATCAGGATGGCTTTAGTGGTAATCCTTGGATTCTTTTTTACCTCTCTCACTATCCTCCTGGCCAGCACGTCACTTTTGGCTTCCGACCACGTCCTCTGAGATTTTTCATAGTGTGGAACGTCTTGTATTTTTTAATAATACTTTGCACTGTAGCCACTGGAACTTCAAAATATTTAGATATGGTCTTATAGCCCTTTCCTGACTTGTGAGTAGCCACAATACGCAGCCGCAGGTCCTCAGTGAGCTCCTTTGTCTTAGCCATGACTGTCCACAAACCAACAGCAGAGAGCTTCTGCTTTACACTTGTTGAGTTGATTAAAACAGCTGTTCCCAATGAATCAGGGTAATTAGGATGCTTTAGAACAGCTATTTTGAATGGTATAGATCTTTGGATTTTCCCATAGACTGTGACAATTTGCAAAGGGTATGGATAATTTTGGGAATGCCACTTTTTGTTCAAATGTAATAAGGGTCCAAAATTAACTTTTTGGCTCACCTGCCACGGGGACTGGTAGATAAAAAAATCCACCAGCCAAGCATATTTTTTACCGGCCAAAATAATAAACAGCCTTTTTGTGTCACAAATACATTTATTTCAGTACATTTCATTGAAATAACAAGGTATTATGTTGAATGAATAAACTACATAGAAGTCAAAACAGAGCAACAAATGGTAAGACTTTGAGCATGGAATTAGTGCTCATAACAGTACATTTGAAGGTTTTGTAAAACTATCAGATGCTTAATCTAATGAACTTAAACCTCATAGTCATCGTCACTCTCTACCACAATTACCCCTTTTGGATGGTCCATGAATTCTGGCCTCCTACTCCTGACAGAGTCTTGGTGCCACAGCAACACAGCTTTGCTTGGATCATACTCCCTGATCTCTGGAGCGGACAGCTGGACCACAAGGAGATCTGACAGTGTATCAGACTTTAGGTTGGAGCGCCAATCGGGTTTCACCTGTTTCATGGTACTCAAACCTCTTTCACATTCAGCTGTGGAGGCAGGGAAGGACAGGACTAGGTCAACCAATGCCAGCAAATCAGGGCAGGAATGCTGATGGCTCCTGTTGACATGGAACCAGGATATCTTCTCCAGGGACTGGGGTTCTTGGTATATCAGCACCTTCAGGACTGTCCACTGGTCAGGGATTCTTTCAACATGGATGCCAGAGGCCTCCAGGACAGGCTTGAAGTGGTCCACCAAGGTTTCCAGTTCAGTGTCACCAAAATCTAGAATAATGTTATACAACATTACAAGCATCATGCAGTTTTACTTCTCAAACTATAAAAATATGATCATGAACCTAAACCTAACCTGACTACCCTGTAATACAAAACCTAAATACTGCATATATACTGGAACCTGCTGCTGCATCTCCTGACTCTGGCCAGTTAGTGAAGCTGACCAGCTTGGTTGCACATAGGA
The DNA here is from genome assembly GCA_031834385.1 of Semotilus atromaculatus. Lineage (NCBI taxonomy): Eukaryota > Metazoa > Chordata > Actinopteri > Cypriniformes > Leuciscidae > Semotilus > Semotilus atromaculatus. Next base: position 895,843 of record JAULUF010000031.1, read on the forward strand.
CCCCTACACTGGCATCCTGGAACCTGTCAGTCATACTCTCCACTAGACTGTCAAGCATTTTGTCCTGTGAGACGACGTGGGTCTTGCTGTCACCTGTGGTCAGCGAAATTCCCTCATAGCTGTTGGCCATTGTGGCCTTCATCATAGGCCCTTTTCTGATGATAAAAGGCTAATTTTAAGTCAAGTCATCTTCATTTATATCCAATTTTCCCAGATCGGCCATTTTGGCTGTCAGCCATTATGAATTATGCTGTTTAAAATTATGTTTAAAATGCTGTATTTTATGAACGCATTGTTACGAAACTCGGTATGGGTCATCAGTACGATGCCCTGAAGGAGCCTGAGAAGTTTTGAAACAGTGCCACCTATTGGTGAATTTTTTTTTTTCCAAATACTTATAACTTTGGGTGTGGTCAACTTTTTCTCAGGTCACAAGAGTCATCTCATTAGACTCCTGAATCCTTGCCGACTACAGCGATACCAGACTCGCCAGGTTTCGGCATATGGTTTGTGCAGCGTTGTCATTTAGCGCTTAAAAACATTTGTGTATATCTTCAAAACCACTAGTCCGATCGAGACAAAACCACCGCCAGAAGTTTGGAAACATAGGTCGCTGGCTATACACCAATGCCCAAATTTTTAAATATTGATAGTAAAGGGTAGTAAAATCCAATCAAAGTCACGTGTCAGTAATTTTTTATGTGTTTTTTCACATAAATGTCTATTACTCCAAAGCGAATTGAGATATTTTCACCAAAATTGACACAGATGTATGGGCTCACTCTGAGAACACATTAAAATACTGGTGGGACTGAGCCTCTTGGTGGTGCTAAAATAGAACAAACATGAAATTCCCATTGACTTTAATACAGTTTTGTGATGTAAAATGCTATACTTAATGAATGCATTGCTGTAACATTAACTCAGAATGTGCCATCAGCACCATGCCCTGAAGGTACTCAAAAGATTTCCAGACAGTGCCACCTTTTGGTCAAAAGTTATAATTTAATTTCCAAAAATGCTAATAACTTTTGAATAAATTTGCCTATTGCCTATTTTCATTCATACCTACTTTTTTAAACTCCTCCTAGACTGTTTGTCCGATTTTCACCAAAATCGAATCGTATCATCTCCAGACCGTGCCGACTAAAAGTTATGGGTATTGTGTCGATAGACGAAACCGTTTTCTATACTGCAGCAGCAAAGTTGAGGCATGATGCCAAAAGGACTATTCAGGCTTTATATCTGCAATGCCATGACATATTGACACCAAACTTTGTATGTGTCATTGCCAACTCACTCTGACCACATCACATACATTTTGTAACTGCGTCACCTATTGGTCGAAAGTGATAATCCATTAAATCATATTTTTAGTTAATGTATGTGATTTTTCAGCCATTTTGCCAAAATTTATTTTTAAATGTCTTTAATTGCCCAGTTGGTCTGACCACCCCAGCCATGTTGGCATGTCTTATTGTCTTATGGAATAATAATAACAACAATGTAAAGACTATGGGCGGATCTAATCCGTGGGGAATTTGCATATCATAATTAATAATTCATAATTAATAATTATTCATACATGTTTGGATTAGATCAGTCTTACATGTTAATAAATCTCCCTCTAAGGGAGGATGTCCTTTTACCTGCATATTTGACTGTGTATCCTTGCATTTTAACTACAAGTTGATTACAGTTAATTACACTGATCACGTCTTACAAAACAGGCAAAATTAATTAGCTCAATTGCCAGAATAATATTGTGGGGATCCACAATATCATCTTACTTTATAGGATTTCAGGAAACGCAATTCTCTGGCCAGAAGAATTGGGTTTGCTGCCCTATAAACACATACTCTTTAAAGTATCTTTAATTGATAAAGCGAGTAGGACCTGTTTGCACTTAAGGGACTTGAAAATGAGCAAAGTAAATGAATCAATCAAATGAATATAATGGATTTAATAAAGGCATGTCTACTTATATATTTACTACAGTTGCCATGGAATATATATATACATATATATTTACAAACATAATAAACAAACAAAACACGATAAGGCATCGATGAACGAGAAAGGCATTGCGTTTGGACAAATGGAGACACGTGTGGGAGAGTGAGGGTGTGAGAGAGAGAGAGAAGGGAGAGAGAGAAAGAGAGAGAGAGAGCATTAGCAGCATTATCCTGGACTTCACCTTTTCTGTAACAACACGAAAACATCATCTTAAGGCTTCTTAGAAGCTCTGTAACAAGAGATACTTGCGCAAATGTAATCTTGGTCATGCACTCTGTGTCGCGTCGGTCCTGCAGGGATGCACTCTGTGTCGCGTCGGTCCTGCACCGTGAGCGGTGTCCTTTGTGTGGGAGGAAGCGTCACGTGGTCACGTGCGCGTGCTTCTGGTTCAGAGAGAGCGCGCGGTGGTTTAAATGTCCCTCGTAGCCGGCTTTGCTGAAGAGATATGTCCCGCGGTGTTCTTTTCACTCGTGGAATTAAAACACAGGGACTTATCTTAAGACTGAAAAACACAAACTAACTAGAACGCATAAAAGAAAGGCGAAAGACTCGCCTCGAGACGAGACGTTACATTCTGAAACCAGGACGAGCACGGAAGAGCTCAGTAAGATCTGACTCGGAGGGAGGTTCAGTTCTTCTTTAAAGGAACCTTCTGAGGTGCGAACTGGCCAATGGCATTCAACGAAACTTTGGCGGCAACCTCGGCTTTGTCTTGTCCGCGTTCGATTTATGGCCGCATTCACAGGTTTTACAAGCAGTCAGAATTTGGTCAGAATCATTCCAAAGATGATTAAACATAGTAAAATACATTTTACGGCTTGTTCAATTACATAGATGACCTCGTTAGATCACAAAGGTTCGGAAAATAGGAAGAAAGACGTATAAGGAGAGTTATATTGCAGAGTTACATTAAAAGCATAATTAAATGCCCTTGTAGTACGTTTAGAACTACCATACACTCCCAGATCCCTTCATAGGGCCTGGACAAATCGACAAACATAACATATCAAATATATCTCCGTAAAGTCTTTAAATGAGTGAATTAAAGCTTTGTGTATGTGCGTTTTCAGAGGGGACTCTTTGACCGCATGGCATTCCTTTCTCTGCAGAAAGGAGGGGGGTTAGTTTGATAAGGTCTGCTTGAAGCTCGAGCCACAGTCATGAAGTGTTCTGGTGAATCTCGCAGGACATTTGAATATGTCAGTTCATTGGGTGTTTAAGAGAGAGAACCCTCAAGATTTCTTATAACACCCCTGTGTCACAAAGTTAGCGAGATGTAATGTAAATCAACAAATGGGGAACGAGGATTGGAGTTTATCGAGACTAAACATGCTACACAGTGATTTCTGTTTCTCATAGTATGCAAGTCATGTCTCAAACATTAACCCATTAGAGTTTACAAGGCCACACAGACCAAACAACATAAAGGACAAATCATGAGATGGAACATTGGATGCATGTATCACATGGTTATATATACATATATATATATACATAGAAAATATAGGTTTAAACCAGGGTTCGTTTATTCTTCTCAGCAAGAATAAGGAGGAATCACACTCTCTGGGACATTCCAAGGGGTAATAAAGCTCAGTCTTGTAATAGAACACCCCGTTCTTGGTGTGTGTGTGGGAGAGAGTGTGTGTGTGTGTGTGTGTGTGTTTTTCCAAGTTCCAGGCCTTTTGGGGCTAAAGGCTTTGGGATTTTAGCATGGGGGTATTTAGTTATTCAGATTCACCTTCGCCCAGTCCTTACAATATCCCCCTTTTTGTCTGATGAAGTCCCTGTGTGGACTTAAATCGGACAACAATCATCACAATTGACGGATGACAGGTGAATCATGATGATAGGGTAGCAGGTGCTCTCGAGCCGAGGCTGAGGGCTCAGCTTGATTAAGTTTGACGCAGCCTCCGGCGTGGTACCCTCTTCCTGAGGGTCCCGTGAGCTTGGCTGTAGATTTTCGCATCTCGTTGAGCCTCCTGATTGAAAGTCAAGTGTCAGGGTGTGGTTGATTACCGTAGAGGTACCCAGCGCAGGATCAGCTGCAGTCCAGGATTGGACAACAGGTGAGGCAGTTAAGGCGGGCAGTTGAGACACAGCTTGGAGGGCTATGTCGATGGGGACAAGGTCAGTTCTGATTGGTGCTCTTCGCTTGGAAGAGGATACGATGCCAGGTCGTCGAGGTGAAGGATGGCACCTTTGATGCTTGGATTACACGCTCTGGTCGAGCAAGGTGACACAGGTGTCAGTGTCATTTTGGTCGTCAGTGAGTGCGGCTGTGCGCACAGGAGTGTTAAGGAGTCCCCCTTTCACCTACAATCTCTGCGTGGGTCTCGGTGACCTGAGTGCGAGGCTTGGCTTTGGCAGGGCAGCGTGTGCCGCTGATCTGCAGCCCGCAGATTCCGTCAGTGTTGTCTGTGAGGAAAGGTTTGTTAGGGGCAGAGATACTGAACGTCTTTGGTCAATGTGCACATGTGCGGATTCGGAGCTGGGGCAGCTTTGTGTCGCTGTCGTGTGAGGCATCCACGTCCAGCGTGCATATCTTGAAGTGAGTGTTACTTTTCAAAATCTGGCATTGACAATGTTCTTGAGCTTCGGCTTGACTCTAGGATGGGCAAGTTCAGGAGAAAACCCCCTTTTCTCTGCTTGTGGTCGACGCAGAGTGGGATGGCACTACCCAGAGAGTAGGCAAGGTGTATTTGTAAAGAGTCAGTTGGCGTGGTGATGGCGGACACCAGCACGGTTTGCATGAGGCCTAAGGGTATCAGGTGCGGTGGAATTCTACCCATGGCGAGGCTGTCGATTGAGGGGTTCACTCCCCGCAGCGGGTTTGTCCTCAGGGCTGTTACCAGCTGAGTTTGAGCGACGTCATCCTGGGAGACAGTAACAGCTTTTTCATGGAGTTCACTGTTGGGGTCGGCAGAACGCTGTGAGTGTTGAAAGTTACCACAATTCCCTTTAGTGTCTTGTCGATGGTCTGCAGGGATGCACTCTGTGTCGTGAGTTGCTCTTTTATCTGTGGAATCTCAGCCTGAATTTCGGCTACATGCCACCTCACGGTGGCTAGGTTCACTGCATTCACACTGGGCATACAAATGTTAAACAGAGTTCCGACGGCAGTGGCGGCTCCGAGCAAAGCTCGTAGGAACCATTGGGAGCGGCGGTTGTGGCCACCTGGCTCCGCTAGCGTGACAGTCATTTTCTCAAGTTGGTTGAGCATGCGTTCAACATCAGCCTCAGCGTGAGTGAGGGAGTCCTCTGTCCATCGGGCACCTACCCAGCTGTATTGTGTCGTTGCGCAGGGGTAGTGTGCTCTGTAGACGTTGCGAGGATCAGGTGGCACGTACACTTTCTGAGTTTGGGTCCGGCCATTGGTGATGAGGAGTCCCGGTTGTTCCTTTAGGACGATGACTGATGCCGGATTTGGTGGTGTCCGATTGCGGCTGCTCTCTGGTTGGCTGGAGGTACAGGATGGCGAAGCACAGCAGCATCCTGGTAAAAGTGAAAGAGAGAGAAAGAGAGAAAGGGAGAAAAAAAAACTTTTTGGCGAGTGTCGTCCTTGGTTGGCTGGGACTTCGCTTTGAGGATGCCGGTATGCCACTTGCTTCGGTGTCTTGCAAGTGTCTCTGGTGCTGCGTCATGAGCATATATTCGCATGACCCCCCTTTTGCACTGTGGCACCACAAGCTGTGGCGCAGTGATGGCATCAAGTGCAGAACGCTGAATGTTGTCTTGTGCACGCAGCATGTGCCAGGTGCATAGCGGGTGTTTGGGGCACCGGTTGTCGGTGGGTCTAGACAGCGTGCTAGGGTGGTTGGAGGGGTCTAAAAGTGGTGGTGACTCCGAATGTTCATGAAGTTGTTATGGTCTTTGGCGAGCTGGAAGGTGCATGGTAGCGAACTTGAACCTTGACTTGGTGTTGAGGCTGTGTACCCTTGGATGGCTGCTGGAGTTCTATGAACTCTGTGACCTTAGAGTCTGGCTTTGTTGTAGTTCTCGTTACCTCTATGACCGGCCAGTCTGGCTTTGGTAACCTGTGTGACTGGAGGGGGGGGAGGGGTTCTTGAACTTGGGCCCAGACTGTCAGGTGTTTGAAGTCTAGTAAAGGCTCAAAGCGCTCTAGCAGATCTTTGCCAATCAGAAAGGGGTACGTGTCCATTTGTGAGATGTACACAGGGTGTTTCAGACTAAAATAACCAATTGTCAGGTGAATGTGAGCTACCTGTTTGAGCCGGATGTCGTTCTGGCTGTATGACTGCACAGTCAGCTCGCATGTTTGAGATGTAAGAGTTCGATTTTGTCTCTCAGAGTCTTTAAAAGAGTTTCCGGGCCATACCCCGTTTGATCATGTGCCCGAGGAGTCTTGGCGTCGGGGCTGGTGTGGTGATCGACGGGCGGTTAGGGCCGGTCTTGTGTAGTTCTTTGCGGAGACAGACAAAGTAGCATTTCTTGGTCTTTTGGGATTTTGGTCCTAGACGTGGGAAGTTGTCAGCTGTGTTAGCTGTGTTAGCTCTGTGGTCTGTTGTTGACGAGCAGTGTTCTGTGTGCCTGTTGCAGGTTTTATGCTGAGGCATAGGATGTCGTGTTCGTCCCTCTTGTTGTCTTTGTAAAGTCTTTTGTGAAGAAGCTCTTTAAGCAACTTCAGGCTCTTGGCTGTCTCGGATATGGCAGCACTGTTTTCGTCTGATGTGTGTTCAGACTTGTGCTGACCAGTGGCAGGTCGAGAGGGGTTCTGCTCTGGGCTGTTGAGGTCAGGCTAAGCAGGGTCTCTGTGACATTTTGGCACACTTGTGGTGAGTGACTAATGCATGGCCCTAAACGTACAGAACTACTGCTTAATGGGTTCGCTAGATATGTAGCCTAAAGCTAAGTGTCTCTTGTTTAGCTAGCTAGTGACGTGTGTCTTGTATCCTTATCTTAGCTGTGATTGTTAGGAGGCTAAGAGTTATGTGGTTCCAAGATTATTCCCTGGAAAGGGCATAGCCGAGATAAAATAAATGACGTAAGATGGTTCTTATGACTTAATTATTTCTCTGGACTTAACTGGGGGGGGGGGGTCTAATTGTATTCTTAGCAGGTACAATTTGTCCCACGCGGTCGCGTTGGTAACAGTTTGTAAGTGAAAGTCAGTGCACGTTGTGGCCTCCTGCAGGGCTCGGAGTGAACGTAGGGAGGTTTCTCGCCAGCTTGTTAAGTCTTTTGGGAGCCCTGCCGTTGTAAGTAGCAGGGGCTCTCCTGGAAAGGCCCCCCCTTTTTAGCTCTGGGTTGTAGGCTGAAAGGTGCGGACCAGCTGGTCAGGGGAAACTTTGTGGTGTGCGTTTCCCTTTCCCGGTCATTCTGTAGTCTATAAGAGTGTTTCAGCTATCTGTGAACAATGTCAATTTCGCATATGATATTGTCTTTGTGCTGAATGAGTTCATGGATTTCAGCTCGGGCCGCTTGTAAGTGTTTTACACAGGCCTTTGCTTTAGTGTCTCTTTCTTTAGTTCAGTCTCTGCTGAACGGGCTTGTGGATGGTATCGCGGGCCTCTTGCGGGTTGTTTTTTTTTCAGGCCATGGCTTTCGAGTCTCTTTTAGTTCAGCCTCTGCTCTTTGCAAAGGGGCTTCACTTTTGTCGGAGTTTCTCGTTGAGTACCACTCTGGTTGTTTTCTCTGAATGCTCTCTTCGGTCTGTGTGCCGATGAAGATCAGGCAGGGCAGTTTGAAGTCTTTCCACTTCCTTCTGTAGCTCGGGGTCGTTGTCGTCCTCGGCTTGCATCCTTAGCGTTGCAACTTCGTGCTCCAGGGCGAGGCGGCTCCTTTCACGGAGACGTGCTTGTGCGATGAGCTGGCAAGCGAGGTTTTGGACGTGTCTGGCCGGTCTTTGTCGTGGGAGCTTTGGCTTGGTTTGTGCGCCATCAGCTTGTCCACGTCGGCGCTGCTCTTGGCTTTGGAGCTCTGAGTCACTGTCTCCCGGTTGTCCCAGCGGGTTGTGGGACTGTAGGACCGGAACATACTGGTTTCAACTGTGGGCGAGAGGAACACAACACGCACAGAGAGACCAAGCAAGTTTGTTCTACGTATAACGAGCTATAATACGGCTATGCCGCGTATGCAAATTGTGGTTAACTGATGCAGACAGTTAAATCATTCGGTGGGACAATTTGGTTAGGTCAGCATGGGCCTGAATAAAATTTAGCAGGGCGGTAGCTTAAAGGGGGTCACCTTTTGATGCTAGCGGCTTGTTGTCTAATTATTATTCAGCGTTCCTTGTTGTCTCAGATAGGTTCTGTCTTCTAGGTGAACTGAAAGAAACAGAGCACGACAGAAAAGAGCAGTGGCAAGATAGCAAAGTTTGAAGTAACATGCAACCATCAAAGATGGAAAGGTCTGTAATGAAATGGCGTTAATAGTACACAGGAAGAGTTACAGGGGAAAAGGAGGCCGGACACTTCAATGGCCGGGGGAATCTCTAGATTCTGTGGCCAATATTAAGTGGATGGGTTTAATACCTTTTTCTAGTTTAACTGGGTGAAATGAGGTCATTCGGGTTGGAGTTCAGCATCGCGGTTGGTCTTTCTGTCGTCCCCCAAACGCCTGACAGCAGTGTCCCGGGCCCCTCCGTACATCTGTACCGATGTGCGCCCTCTCACGCAACCTGACTTTGAATCACAACCGGCGGTGCCAAATTGGTGATGTCGTGTTGCGGGCCGCACTAACGGAGAGACACGGGAAAGTCCGAGACTCGCGCTCAGTCAGCGCTGGGGACACAGGTCAGATGAACCAGCATGCTGGACTCCGAGCAGAGATGACTGTCAAATCACCACACGCTCTTTAGTGGATTCTACCTATAAACACAGAATAGTGTGAACGAGTGGCTTGACAGTGAATGAAAGCTTTCTTGTTTAAACTGAATTGAGTAATTACGTATGTAGAAAATAGAAGCAAAGGTTTTACTAGATAATGGTAAAAAGGAAATTATGAAAATGATGTTAATTATCAAAATAACTTAACCCAAAAGAAAGAGAAAAAAAAAAACATTTCCTTTAAGGAAAAAAAAAAATTAACCCTTTTTTTTTTTTATTATTATTTTATTATTAATAAAAATTAACAATCAGAAGTAATAAAGTAGGATGTACCCCGGGAGAAGACAGGCAGTAGTGGCGCGTTTGGGCCACAAAGGGTTTTGGGCCACTCCCTCCTAGTGGTCACCCTGGCTGACAGAGGACTTGATTTAAATTGCATTCACTGGTTTTGAATACAATTCAGATCGAGCGTATGCATAGATGTTAAGTAACTTCTAGAATAGTTGTCATAACGTATCAAATCAAAATTATTAAAAATAATTTGAAAAAGGAAATATAGAAGTAAAGCCATAAAACCATTCCCCACAGGGAAGGAGACTTCATTCAAATTAATCTTGAAATTTGTTTGTTTCCAACCAAATTTGAATAAGTGTAGGAAATTAAAGGTTGGCATTATTTTTGATGATGATCACGATCACTGTGGTGTATCAATGATAATAACCAAAATAAAATCAACTGGGAGAAAGCCACTTCAAAACAGAATGAGTACATTTATCAAATAGCGTTTTATGATTAGAATGTTTTTATGTTTTGGATTTTTCTGTGCTATATTTCACAAAACGGTGTGGCAGGATTTTTTTCCTACGCACACACATAGGGACAACAGGAATTAGGCATCTGTTTTTTTTTATTCCCACATACGACAATTAGCACTATGATTCACACGTGTTCACTTATAAATTTTAAACCTCGGCGGGTTTTCCTATTTCGACACGTGTACACGGAAGGATTTCTTCATTTCCGCACATTAATATGGACAACAGGAATTATACGTCTGTCATTCGTATCCAAATAACATCTATCAAATAGCACTTATGATTAAAAATGTTTTTATGTTTTGGATTTTTCTGTGCTATATTTCACAAAACGGTGTGGCAGGATTTTTTTTTTACACACACACATAGGGTCACAGGAATTATACGTCTGTCGTTCGGATCCAAATACATTTATCAAATAGCATTTTATGATTAAAATGTTTTTATGTTTTGGATTTTTCTGTGCTATATTTCACAAAACGGTGTGGCAGGGTTTTTTCTACACACACACATAGGGACAACAGGAATTATACGTCTGTCGTTCGGATCCAAATAACATTTATCAAATAGCACTTTATGATTAACATGTTTTTAGATTTTGGATTGTTTCTGTGCTATATTCTAACAAACACGTTTGGCAGGATTGCTTCGCTGCGCTGTGCGTAAATAAAACAGGGATTATTCGTCTGTTTTTTCGACTCCCATAACATATTATCAAATAGCACTTATGATCAAATATGCGTTAGGTTTTACAATTGAGTAGCTACGTCAATGTTTTAACCCGGAGTTATCGATAATCTAACGATTATAATTAATATCAGGCCTGTTTAAGAATAGTGAAAGAGCATCGTTTCACTAAATCTTGTCTTCACCGTGGCCGAAGAATCTCGTTCCGCCAGGGGAGTTTAATATTAAAAATGTCGTCTTTAAAAGAGGTTTCTTCGTCTTTTATAGGACAAATTTAATACTGTGAAACTATGAAACTGCAGTTTACTTCTTAGCTTCGCTGGACTGAAACGGCTTTTTGCCTTTAATCAGTCAAGGTGAGTTCGCATAGCGTTCGCTCAACCGAGGTGCACGTACAATATTAAATCACAATATAGACAAAGATTGAAAACCTAATTTGCTCAAAAACAAGTTTAAAGTGTGCTCGTATTTTCTCCACCATTTGTAAAGACTATGGGCGGATCTAATCCGTGGGGAATTTGCATATCATAATTAATAATTCATAATTAATAATTATTCATACATGTTTGGATTAGATCAGTCTTACATGTTAATAAATCTCCCTCTAAGGGAGGATGTCCTTTTACCTGCATATTTGACTGTGTATCCTTGCATTTTAACTACAAGTTGATTACAGTTAATTACACTGATCACGTCTTACAAAACAGGCAAAATTAATTAGCTCAATTGCCAGAATAATATTGTGGGGATCCACAATATCATCTTACTTTATAGGATTTCAGGAAACGCAATTCTCTGGCCAGAAGAATTGGGTTTGCTGCCCTATAAACACATACTCTTTAAAGTATCTTTAATTGATAAAGCGAGTAGGACCTGTTTGCACTTAAGGGACTTGAAAATGAGCAAAGTAAATGAATCAATCAAATGAATATAATGGATTTAATAAAGGCATGTCTACTTATATATTTACTACAGTTGCCATGGAATATATATATACATATATATTTACAAACATAATAAACAAACAAAACACGATAAGGCATCGATGAACGAGAAAGGCATTGCGTTTGGACAAATGGAGACACGTGTGGGAGAGTGAGGGTGTGAGAGAGAGAGAGAAGGGAGAGAGAGAAAGAGAGAGAGAGAGCATTAGCAGCATTATCCTGGACTTCACCTTTTCTGTAACAACACGAAAACATCATCTTAAGGCTTCTTAGAAGCTCTGTAACAAGAGATACTTGCGCAAATGTAATCTTGGTCATGCACTCTGTGTCGCGTCGGTCCTGCAGGGATGCACTCTGTGTCGCGTCGGTCCTGCACCGTGAGCGGTGTCCTTTGTGTGGGAGGAAGCGTCACGTGGTCACGTGCGCGTGCTTCTGGTTCAGAGAGAGCGCGCGGTGGTTTAAATGTCCCTCGTAGCCGGCTTTGCTGAAGAGATATGTCCCGCGGTGTTCTTTTCACTCGTGGAATTAAAACACAGGGACTTATCTTAAGACTGAAAAACACAAACTAACTAGAACGCATAAAAGAAAGGCGAAAGACTCGCCTCGAGACGAGACGTTACATTCTGAAACCAGGACGAGCACGGAAGAGCTCAGTAAGATCTGACTCGGAGGGAGGTTCAGTTCTTCTTTAAAGGAACCTTCTGAGGTGCGAACTGGCCAATGGCATTCAACGAAACTTTGGCGGCAACCTCGGCTTTGTCTTGTCCGCGTTCGATTTATGGCCGCATTCACAGGTTTTACAAGCAGTCAGAATTTGGTCAGAATCATTCCAAAGATGATTAAACATAGTAAAATACATTTTACGGCTTGTTCAATTACATAGATGACCTCGTTAGATCACAAAGGTTCGGAAAATAGGAAGAAAGACGTATAAGGAGAGTTATATTGCAGAGTTACATTAAAAGCATAATTAAATGCCCTTGTAGTACGTTTAGAACTACCATACACTCCCAGATCCCTTCATAGGGCCTGGACAAATCGACAAACATAACATATCAAATATATCTCCGTAAAGTCTTTAAATGAGTGAATTAAAGCTTTGTGTATGTGCGTTTTCAGAGGGGACTCTTTGACCGCATGGCATTCCTTTCTCTGCAGAAAGGAGGGGGGTTAGTTTGATAAGGTCTGCTTGAAGCTCGAGCCACAGTCATGAAGTGTTCTGGTGAATCTCGCAGGACATTTGAATATGTCAGTTCATTGGGTGTTTAAGAGAGAGAACCCTCAAGATTTCTTATAACACCCCTGTGTCACAAAGTTAGCGAGATGTAATGTAAATCAACAAATGGGGAACGAGGATTGGAGTTTATCGAGACTAAACATGCTACACAGTGATTTCTGTTTCTCATAGTATGCAAGTCATGTCTCAAACATTAACCCATTAGAGTTTACAAGGCCACACAGACCAAACAACATAAAGGACAAATCATGAGATGGAACATTGGATGCATGTATCACATGGTTATATATACATATATATATATATATACATAGAAAATATAGGTTTAAACCAGGGTTCGTTTATTCTTCTCAGCAAGAATAAGGAGGAATCACACTCTCTGGGACATTCCAAGGGGTAATAAAGCTCAGTCTTGTAATAGAACACCCCGTTCTTGGTGTGTGTGTGGGAGAGAGTGTGTGTGTGTGTGTGTGTGTGTGTTTTTCCAAGTTCCAGGCCTTTTGGGGCTAAAGGCTTTGGGATTTTAGCATGGGGGTATTTAGTTATTCAGATTCACCTTCGCCCAGTCCTTACAACAACAACATGCGCATGTGACTTGAGATGGTTTTTTTCAGTTCATAATCAATTATCATTCAGCTGCAACTTCTACAATCCAACACAACAATGTTAAAGTTCTGAGCTTCATTTCTCTAAGTTTTCTTTCTGTGATTTGCAGGAGCTGAAGGCCAATCAGAGGATCAGGAGTGTCTGAGGATTGCTCTGATCGGGAAGACAGGAAATGGGAAGAGTGCAACAGGAAACAGTATTCTGGGAAGAGATGAGTGTGTGAGTGAATGAAGACTAGATTCAGTCTTCAGTTTGTGAAGAGAGAGTTGGTGAAGTTGATGGTGGATCAGGAACTGTTGTTGAGACTCCAGGTCTCTTAGACACGGCACTGACAAATGATCAAGCAGTGAATAAATATTGAAATGTATTTGGATGTTGTCACCTGGACCTCGTGTGTTCATCATTGTGTTGAGTTTGGGAAGATGTACAGGAGAGGAGATGGACACAGTAGATCTGATAAAGAAGATCTTTAGTCCTGTTGAGTCTGTGTTTGATTCGCCTTGACTGATTTTTGTCATAACTGTCTTTAATTCTGTTTTTGTCTAAATGTTGCAAAGAAAAAGTGTGTGTGTGTGTGAGTTTGGGCCCTCCGCTCATCTGCTGTGTGCCAACAACGGTTAGTTGGCTTGCCAGTTTATCCTTGTGAGGGAACGTGGAACATATATCATTTTAGTGTTGACTTTTTACCTGTGGATAACTAAAGATATTGTGAAAGCAGGAATTTACTTCATTTTCTGGTAATTAAAATGTATACTTTCTTATTAGCTCTGTTCAGTTGATTATAGTTATCTGGGAAATGTAGGGGTGAGTACGTTTTTTGTTTTTCCTCCAGTTTCTGGTCCGAGAGGAAGCTCAGGGAAGTTTGTGTTGCTGCTTCCTCTGTTGTTATTTTAGGCCTTAATCTCTCCTGAAGATTTATTCCCATCTTTTGTTAACCGTTCTGATATATGAAGGAAATAAATACTTGTACTGTTCCTTAAAGTGGTGTTGTGTTTTCACTCTGAGACTGCGGCTGAAGTGTGTTCTGCACATATTTACATCTCTACATGATCATCCTCTCCTTCGTTACCTGTCCTCCCGACCCCTAGACTGGGAGAGGAACGATCACGGATCGCTCTGACACTTTAGGAAGATCCTAATCCAGAATCGTAGTCCTATGCCAGACAAAGGGTCAAAACACTTGCAAACAATCCACAATAAAAACACAAGGGAAAGCGCTCAGACGTGTGTGTGACGACTACAGAACCTCGCTGAGAAATGACAGAGACAAACAATAATGACAAACAGGTGAATGCAATAATTCATGAAGAGTCTGGCAAAGGATTATGGGGACTGAAGTTCATGGCTGAGTGGCGCCGGTCAGAGGAGGAGTGCCCTCTAGTGGCCGACCTGGACACACACACCAGCTGGTGATGAGACAACACAACACCATTAAACACAATCAAACAAGCGTTCCCTGCAAACCTCCTGCTCTGAGCTCACATCACAGGAGACCAGCGTCTGTCACACCACAGACAGCTCTAGGTTATGTGATGTCCTCCGATATAACAAATAAACAATCAGTCAAAACATCATCAATCCTTCTTCTAAAACATGTTTATTATAAGTGTTTGTATTTTAGACTGGGTGGGATGGTTTTGGTGGGAAATTGAGTACATGCGTCTCCTCATATCCTTAAACAGAAGAGTATCCGAGTGCTTCACACGTGTCCAGCGGCTCCTGGGCTTGTGTTTGTACTTGGGCCTTTCTGTACCTGTTGCACACACACCCCGCAGAATTTACACAACTTATCACACAAATACACTGGTCACAGGAATTACATGCTCCACACTTTAAAAACAGTAAAGAATCTAAAGCATAGAAATCTACCCAAACAAAAGTAAGAATAATAAAATAAAGATAAATATTATCTCAGATTAATAAAAGTATAATAGGCTCTATGCACGGCGGTGAATGACGTATTAAATTTGTACTAAATTTGTCTCTTTCACCCGATTGCCGTTGAGAAATCTCAGATTTGAATCTAGGTTTTGCAAGTTCAACATCGGTTATAGGTTGAAAGTTGAATGATCGAGTACTTATGTCATTTCAATTTCCTACAGGTTGAGTTGTTGTTGCCCATAACACGCTAGCATTCTGCTAATGGGCGCTGATTGGGTAATGAATGATTGATTACGACCAGAGATACCGCTTGATGGCATTGCATCTGAAGCGGATAGACGGACTCTGGTTCAGAGGAGAAAGGCCGCGAAATTTAAAAATACTCCTGGTATTGTGTCACGAAATGTAGTTTTAATAGTTTTTCAGTCGACAATGTAGTTTTTTAAAGCTCAAATATGTGGTTTATTTATAAAGATAGCGCCTATTTCAAAATTTGATCTGACGTTTTCGTAGTTGTGAGATGCGATCACCGTGCGCTCAGCGCTCATGTACCCCGCCTGGAACAGCTTTTCCTCAGCTAGTGCTTCTGACGTGCCGCTGGCTCTGATGGCTCTAGTCTAGTGGATAAACACGAGATATAATTATTGTGTAAATAATTACAGGAATAAAAAAAAAAATTGGTTTTGGCATCCAATCGCAAGAACTGCATGGACCTTGCTCCTTGGATAAAGAGTGTGAGCAATCACATGTGGTGGAGCTGTAGCTCATCAAAAGGAGATCCAAAGGTACACAATCATACATTACATACACACACACACACACACACACACACACACATACACATACACATACACACACACACATATTGTGTTATAAATTATTCTAAAAGTCTAATTTATTTCTCATGTGCATATTGTAAGCGGGTATAATGCACAGTATAATGCCACTGCTGGCTTGCACACATCACCTTAGGACATCGAGTTTATTTATTAGGGTCTGTCTATGTTAAAATGAGTTTTTCATCCTTTATGTTATGACAATGCTGATAAGATATCTGCCTGTGCTCTATTGTTACTGTCAGGAATTGCTGAGACGATGGAAGTAAATTCTCCATCATCTCTGTGGGGTCCATCGCTGGGAGGAAGATGGCATGGAACATAAATGCTACCACACTGAGCTGCCAGCCGACGAGCACAGGAGGAAGATGGCATGGACATCAGATGGCATCAAACTCTTCACAGCTAGTGAATTGGCTCCTTATATTTTAGTTTCTGTGGGAACTATTTCTGTGAAACTGTTTTACAATGTATTAGGTGGTAATATTGCACCACAGTAGTGATGAACATTACATAAAGCCAATCTTCAACAGATCATGCACACATCTTGTAATCTATGTTCCATGTATTGGTTATACAGTATTTTCTAATTTGTACTGTCTTTATTTCTGTTCACCAGGACAACTTGAGGTATTCCATAATGCCCTTCTCAAATACTGTCCCAAAAGACTGCACTTTGAATATGCATCAATGCAAGCGCGAACAATGTTGGCAGTAATGGACCATAATGAGAACCATGAAACAAAACGAGAACAATCAAAAACTGCTTCTGGTAAGTACAAACAACATTATATTGAACATTATATCCTCCTGGAACTTCAGAGTTTTCAGTCATACACATGTCAGTAATGATCAGTATGTAATTTATTGCCTAAATATATAAATGACCATGTTTATCTTTTACAACATAACACTTTTGCTGGTATAACTGGCATGAAATAATATTGACTGCAGATCAGAATAATTACAGACCAAACTCCATATTGGTTTTCATTTCAGGCTTCCAAAGACACATGTGATTTTCCAAAAACAATCCAAACAATGGATTGCCAGACCTGTCTACCAGGTAACAACACAGACTTTCAGGAACGACTTGATGGATGGAGTCATTCAGAGAAGGCTGGATCCATCAGTGAAATACCAAGACCCCTTATCCCATTTCAAAGTTCCCCGTTTGGCTGCTAACATCGCCAGAGTTTCAAAACCCTTGAAGGAGGATGTCATTGCCAGACACACATCAAGGTTCACAGGTCCAGACTCATAATGGTATGATATGGTTATAAATAAATAAATACATGGTCACCCACCCCACCCACCTAGCATTCCATAGGCCTGCTTTTCACTCTGTCTCCACTGCCACCCAAAGTGCCTTTTTTGTTATTATTATTGTATATTGTTTTTGTTATTGTTATACAGCTAGTCAGTGTTGTGCATGAACGCGTTCAATGAACGACGTTCACTGAACGCGTTCATATTTTCGCCGAACGCTGAACTGAACGAATCACTTTTCATACAATGAACGTGAACGAGAGCGGCGCTCACTCTGGCAGGAATGAGCAGCACGCGCAGTTCACGTTCACGCTCATTTGAAAAGTCAGGTTTTACCAGGGCTTAATTTGAGCCGGAACACGCCGGAACATGTTCCGTCACCTCCGACATTGGATCCGGAACCTTTTTTATTGGATCCGGCACCTCCTGTGTCACTAAAATTAATTGCCTAAATGAAAAAAAAAAAAATACTGTTTGTGTAGTGCTCAATGTTTGTGACACATGACTTGCGCGCTTGTTGTACGAGTTGAGATTGCTGTTAGCCTCGATCGTTTCACTCAGGGGAAAAATGTCAAAAAGACAGGAAAGTTTGCTTAACTTTTTCAAATACGCTGGACAGTCAGATCCCAAACAAGCAAAAATCGTTTTCGCTGGTCAAAAAGGAGACCACGGTGGACACAGTGGCCTAGTAGCCTATCGATATCTCATTATTTCGACATAATAAGGGGACATTCTAATCTGCATTAAGCCACATTAAGCGTTCTTATAGCCTAATGGTTTTCTATGGGAGGAAAATACTTAACCGTTCATATTATGGGCTCATCTGATTTTTTGTACATAGCATAGCCTATTTGTTAGGATTTTAGTATCATAATGATTAGGCTAATAAATGCACGCACAATTATCCGTGAACTTGATTTGAACAAATGCCTTTCAACTTGTGTGTGCAAAAATGTAGGCCTACTATACTGTTGTAGCCATTAAAAAAAGCGCGTTTCATCATATTTGTTAAAATATTATAATGTTATTTTTTTTTCCCATTTATGTTGATTTATGAAAAGTGAACAGCACGACCGAGTAAGATAGGATGCGCAATATGAGACATGGAGCGTGTCAGACATGATTTTGACCGTTGAAGTTGTTATAGAAAGCCTTTCTTTAAAGTGAATTTCGTTTTGTATAAATTGTATCTTAATTTTAATAAATTTTTCATCAACCAATTGCCTGTATTTAATGAATAGGCCGACCAAACAAATATAACGGAGGCGCCCGCGCGCTCCCTTGCATTGCACGTGAACTGCACATCCTAACTTAACGAAACTC
The DNA here is from genome assembly GCA_031834385.1 of Semotilus atromaculatus. NCBI lineage: Eukaryota > Metazoa > Chordata > Actinopteri > Cypriniformes > Leuciscidae > Semotilus > Semotilus atromaculatus. Next base: position 914,242 of record JAULUF010000031.1, read on the forward strand.
AGTGTATGCCTCACACAGACATGACAAATACATCAAATACACAAAGCTTGAAATGTCTTTAAAAGAAATAATTCAAAACGAAAAAAGAAAAAGGCTACTCTCTGATTATGTAATCCATTATTAGGCTTATTCATGTGCATATATTTTTTATTAGTTTTGGAGTGGCAGTGATTTGCAGCTGGTAATGGATGGTAAAGAGGTTCTATTGAGTAAGATAGTGGCCTATCTTAAAAAGAATTTAACAAATGAACGTGAACTAGTTCATTTTTAGATATGTGAACTTAGTTCATTTAAAAAAAAAAAAGAACTATGAACATGAACTAGTTCATTATCATCTGTGTGAACTGAACTTTGAGCTAGTTCATTTTAAGTATGAACTGGCACAACACTGCAGCTAGTGTAAAATAAATAATATTTCTCAGTTTGTGATTTCTCTTGTTCTCTTATTTGTCCTGTGTTAATCTGCCTTGTGTAGGCCTACAAGTTGTACATTAAAAGGTATGGCGTACCACAAGGCTCAGTACTAGGACCGCTGCTGTTCACTCTGTACATGCTGCCATTAGGATATATCATTAGGAAACATGGAATTAGCTTTCACTGTTATGCTGATGATACTCAGCTGTATATTTCTTCAAAACCTAACGAAACTTACCAATTCACAAAATTAACGGAATGCATAGCTGATATAAAAAATTGGATTACTAGTAATTTCCTACTACTAAATTCAGAAAAAAACAGAGATTCTAATTATTGGACAAAAAACTTCCACACGTAATAACCTAGAATACTGTCTAACACTTGATGGCTGCTCTGTTAAAGGATTAGTTTACTTTTTAAAAAACTTTTGCTGATAATTTACTCACCCCCATGTCATCCAAGATGTCCATGTCTTTCTTTCTTCAGTCGAAAAGAAATTAAGGTTTTTGATGAAAACATTCTAGGATTTTTCTCCATATAATGGACTTTACTGGTAGCCAAACCGTCCAAGGTCCATATGACAGTTTCAGTGCAGCTTCAAATGGATTTAAACGACACCAGACGATGCATAAGGGTCTTATCTAGCAAAACGATCGGTTATTTCTAAAATAAATAAATAAAAAACGAAGTTTTATGCCTTGCTCTGTTCTGTGATCCGCGGTCGTGACTCTCCTGTTTGAACTCGTTCATCAAAATGAACTAATCTTTTTTTCGAGTCATTTCGTTCATTTTGTTCGTTGAATGAATGAAATGACTCAAAAAAAGATTCGTTCATTTTGATGAACGAGTTCGAACAGGAGAACAGAGCAAGCCGAGCATTTGTGCTAATAAAATTAAATTAAATTAAACTTTTTTATTTATTTTAGAAATAACCGATCGTTTTGCTTGATAAGACCCTTATGCATCGTCTGTTGTCGTTTGAATCCATTTGAAGCTGCACTGAAACTGTCATTTGAACCTTGGACGGTTTGGCTACCAGTAAAGTCCATTATATGGAGAAAAATGAAGAAAGAAAGACATGGACATCTTGGATGACATGAGGGTGAGTAAATTATCAGCAAAAGTTTTTTAAAAAGTAAGCTAATCCTTTAAGTCTTCGTCGTCAGTTAGGAACCTGGGTGTGCTCTTTGATGCCAATCTTTCATTTGAAAGTCACGGTCTAGTATCTGTAAAACCGCATTTTTCCATCTTAAAAATATATCTAAATTACGCCATATGCTCTCACTGACAAATGCGGAACAATTAGTTCATGCGTTCATGACATCAAGACTAGATTATTGTAATGCTTAACTGGGTGGTTGCCCTGCATGCTTAATAAACAAACTACAGCTAGTTCAAAACGCAGCAGCTCGAGTTCTTACCAGAACCAGGAAATATGACCATATTAGCCCGGTTCTGTCAACACTGCATTGGCTGCCTATTAAACATCGTATACATTTTAAAATATTGTTGATTACTTACAAAGCACTAAATTAGCTCCACAGTACTTGAGCGAGCTCTTAACGCATTATAGTCCTTCACGTTTATTATGATCTCAAAATTCCGGCCAGTTGATTATACCTAGAATATCAAAATCGACTGCTGGCGGTAGATCCTTTTCCTATTTAGCACCAAAACTTTGGAACAGTCTTCCTAACATTGTCCGGGAAGCAGACACACTCTGTCAGTTCAAAGCTCGATTAAAGACACATCTCTTTGCCCTAGCATACACATAATACATTATAGACTTCTAGTCATAGACAATGTTAGGCTGCATAGATTGAACTGGGAACACTTCCCAAATCCTGATGTACTTACATCATAAGAAGAATGGCATTATGGTCTTCTGCCACTGCCTTGTGTGCTGCCTGTCTGAAGGAGAGACACCCCCCAGCCTCAGTGTTGCCTGCTTGGAGCAATCCAGTCCAGCCGTAAGACCAATTTTCCATCTTACGAAAGGAACATGTCTGCACCTGTATAACTTGTTCTGTCTATTTAAATAGAAGATTTCTTTTGCCACTGCCTTGTGTGCTGCTTGTCTGAAGGAGAGACACCCCTCAGCCTCAGCGCTGCCTGCTCAGAGCAATCCAGTCCAGCCGTAAGACTAATTCTCCATCTCACGAAAGGAACATGTCTGCACCTGTATCAAATGCTCTGTCTATTTAAAGAGAAGATTCTTCTGCCACTGCCTTCTTGTGGGCTGCCTGTTCAGAGCAACCCCATCCAGCCGTAAGCCCGATCTCTCCGTCTTACAAGAGGAGTGTGCCTGCACCGGTAAAAAATTGCTTTGTCTGTTTGAATAGATGATTCTTTTACTCCCGCCTTCTTGTGAGATGTCTGACTGAAGCAGAGGTCCGCCCTGGCCACATCGTGTCAGTAACGCCACCCGCTCCAGCCGTAAGTCCTTGCTTTACCATAAAGAGAAGTGAACCTGTAAAATTGTCCCTGTCTTGGATTAGAGGATACCTTTGCTTCTGACTGGAGCCGCCAAGGAAGAAAGACACCCGGAGGACTTCGCTACGGGAGAGCACTCTACATGGAGGAGACATACGTACCCGGCTACCTACCTGGCTGGCAGCGAGTCCCCCTCCTGGTTCTCATAGCCCTCGTGCCGACCACCTACTGAACAGTCGACACCCGGGAACGTACTGACCTGTCTACCCACCGGTTCTCCAGTGAGGCCCCGCCGCCCCCTGAGACTCCACTCACCTGTCCAGTGAAGAGGAAAACGTACCTGCCACCCATCTGTCCGGTGCAAGAGTCCCCTCCTGGTCTGTGACCCCAGTCCCGGTCCGCCTGGATATCTGCCCGCCTGTATTACACCTGAAAGGGGCCTACTTACCTCAACACTTACCTGCCCGCCGGACCGGCGTTCGACTCCCTCCTCCTCTGTGGCTGCCTGTGACACGGGTCGGTGCGGTGAACCCCCTTGGTCTCCTCCATCCTGTGGAGAGATATGAAGTCCACATCAAGACTTTTAATTCTTGTTTTTATTCAATAAAGATCGTTACTTTTAATTTGTATTTGTCTGTCTGGTCTCTGGTACGCTCCCCAAGGTGGTCCTGGGTTAGAGGGGTGGGTGCAGTCTGGGTTGACCCCCCCGACCTGTGACATTATTGCTTTCTGATACAATTGTCCCGAAAATGGTTCATTACTCGAAGCTTCATTCAGATAGAAATTGCAGCACCATCTCCTGGTGAAGTAAATGTAATGCAACAAAGCTGACAACCATAAAATGCAAGTAGGCTTATTGCCCTGTTTTATTACGTTTACCGAGGCGATCAAAGCTGAAACAGTGTTAGTGCTGTGAAACTCATTTATGTAGGTGAATTTTACAGATACTGATGAATGTGTTCACCTTGATAAAACATTAGGCATGATGTGTGTGTGTAATTATTTCTTTAGACAAGGACAGAAGATCAGACTAGCTTAAAAAAAAGTTGGAAACCATCACACAAATTCTAATGGTTTCTATTAAAATACCAATAGGAACCATTGGCTTTTACCATTTAAACAACTACAGAATTATTTTTTGTAGTGTGTTTGGGACATATTCCATTAGGATTTAATGCCCCCACCAATAGAACCCAACACATATCAGTAGACCCACAGAGACCACTATAATTCCCACGAAAACCATTAAATCCAGTAGAATTTCTGTAATGGTTTCTATATATATTTTTAGCAGGGCAGTATCATGTGTGAAAGCTTTATCTTGTTTAGCTGTGGGAAGCTACTTGCTAACTGGTGGGACTGATATTTTTGTATGTTGAAAAGGATGTGCTTGTGTAACTGGTTGTACTTGTATAATGTAGCAGAAGGTTTTAGAAGTTTCTGTTTTTATGTAACAATGTTCATATGTTCTCTAATAATAATAATAATAATAATAAATCATGTGGCAGAGGGTGTGCTTTGGGTACATCATGTAGAAGGCTTAAACAAAGTGTTCATTAAATGGTATGGTTTTTATTCAGAAATAGTATTTCCTCTACAGTCTTTGGTGAAAGGCGATTTCTTTTTTTTGAAACAATTCACTCAATCCACTCTCTTCAACAATAACGCCAATCCAAACACCGACTATACAACCCACGGAGTTGCCATGGTTTGGCTTCACTTTTATAAGAAATACAGCCGCCAGGTTTCAAACCTGTCAACACTGGATTGGGCTGTCAAAGCAGTCGGGTGGTTCACTACAGGAGTGAAGCAGTGTGTTTGCTTCAGACAGTGGCGCAGATAGGATTTTTTAACTGGGGGGGACCAAGCCGTCAGCGAATGATTTAAACTCAATTTCGTTATTTTGCGTAATTTGGGCTTTAACTAGTGCTCAAGTAGTTACTTTGCGTAATTTGGGCTAATGATTTGCACTAAAAAGCCATTAGGGGATTCATATTTGAAATCATGGATAAACAACAATGAACAAAGGTAAACAAAGGCCTACCTGATCACCACTAGCAATGTATGATCAGACTGTTATTTGACTAGTATGCCAATCCCCCACCAAAACTTCATGTCTTCAGCAAAGAATGTTTTATTTAAACATTTGCTTATCTCAGCATACAAAGTTGTTCTCCTGTGGCTGCCCTCCTGCAGATCCTCACTCGACTGACTATAGGGCCTTACTGTCATCAGAAATTGCCTGCAGGCCAGGAGGACAACATTTTAAATCTTATAATTTCAGTTAACCCTCTATTATACCTCTATAGAATTTCACAACAATGTGAAATACAACATATTCCTGAGAATTAATGGCTAAAACTACTATTTCAAAAAATGTCTAAGAGCAACTCAAAATTTTAAAAGTTAAGTGTTAATTACAAGTTTGTTGCAATTTATAGATTAGAAATATCTTTCAAATGGTGTATGACATATTAAGAAATGTTTTTCATAGCCCATAATTTAAGAATCTATATCCTCCGTTGCTCCGTACAATAAATAAAAAAAACATGATTTCCTGCTATAAGAGGATGTCAAAAGTTTATATAGGCCTTTATTTGTTGTTTGCATAAACCTTGCACCACACAAATCCACTTATTATAATTATTTTTATAGTGGCGTACACGACAGTGAACATACCTCAGTCATACAGTACAATGGGTTAAATTATAAGATTATTTCCTGACGACGATACATGTCCCCCCCGTCCCCCGTGCCATCTGCGCCCTTGGCTTCAGACGTCATTTTCACGTGACTAGTGACGTAATGATACAAGCTCCGAAGGAGTGGTTCATTGCAAGGACCGTTCGAGTTTGAAGCAAGCTTCGGAGCGTCGGTGTCAGACGTAACATCACTACTCGCGCGTGCATAGACAATTCGTGCGCGCATAGTCACGGTATTGGTTTAAGTTGGAGAAAACAGCCGCAGGGGAACTTAACTTTCTGGGTTTAAGGGTAGCGGTTTAAATAAATAATAAACATAGCAGTTTGAACTCTTCTCCACTTTTTTAATACCACATATCAGATAACTGACTCCAAAAACCCGCAACACTCCAGTACCAAGTGCGCGCGACCCAATCCTATCTACGGCAAGCCCCGAGGGGAAAAATACATTGCATACACACATACAACGAGCGCCAGTACAACCGGTATTATAGTAACAGACTTTGTTGGATTCTGTCATGTACAATCCAACAAAGTCTGTTACAATAATACTAATAAAAAAGATTTTGAGGACAGTTACACTGTATTGAGACAGTTGAGAAATAATCATATTTTTCGTTTTGAACAATAATTGTCATTGTTGAACCCTTGCTCTTATTATGTTTCTGATTTCTCAGTTTTGTCATTATTTTAGCAAATAATTTATTTTATATGTTTTGAGAAAATTTGTTTTAAGAAATTTCAAAGAGTTAGTAAAAGAGTAAAGTAAAAGTTAAAACTTTTTTAAGTAGGCATCTATTTTTTATTAAGTATTTATTTTGTATTAATACATAACCTCACTGTATTCATTTATAATGTATCATTATTGTGTAACATTTGTGTCAATAATCGTCAAGCACAGGTGACTCCGCGTAGTGGGAGGGGGCCCCCAAATCAAATTCTGCTTAGGGCCCCCAAAAGGCTCGGGCCGGCTCTGTCTGTGAGCAAACATTTCACGCATGAAACTGATGAAAAATCCGATGAGATCAAGACTCACTGATGAACATTTGCATCAGTCTTTGAGACTGTCTGACCAGCCAGAAACAAGCCCATAGTTCATTCACACTTATTAGCCCAAAACGCACAAGCAAGTAAATGTTTTGATTTCAAAAGCAATGAAAAAATGTCATTACGATAGTAATAATGCTCTTTTATTAGGCTATATATCACTTGATATGTACGGTGCATAAATAATTAATTAATCTGGCATTAGGAGGCATAATACTGTAAATAAAATCATCATAAAATCTCCACAATAATAAATCACTGAGTCCGGCCCATGTCATTTTCTGTTAGACTACGGCCCTCCATTATAGAAAATAAAAATGTTTGGGGACCCCTGCCTTAAATCATATGCTTGTCTCTGTAAAGCTGCTTTGAAACAATACATTGTTAAAAGCGCTATATAAATGAAGATGACTTGACTCTTCAACTATACACCTCTGCTTCACATCGAACATTCTTACCAATGCACAGAACATGATGCTCCAGGTGTCCGATAAGAGAGGAGGATTCAAATTAACCCAACGAACATTCTTATCGTATATGTTTGAACTATTTAATTTGCACACAAGAACACACGTGCACACACAGTATATCCCCAGTGATGTAGTGGTGCCTGGAGAAGTGGTATACTCTAAATTTATGCCCCCAATATTTTTTTTAAGCATCCCAGCAAAGGATGAATGCTCTGTGTTATAAACCTTGCATATTAGTATTGAATATGCAAGACTATATAATATAGAATAGAATTAATAGAATAGAATAGAACATATAATTACTAGTATTCTTGCATATCAGGGCCACACACAGGGTTTTATAAATACAGAGTTCCCATAAATTAGAAAATTTAGATTTTCCTGAACTCGACATGAGCATTTTAAGGTGTTTTGAAGGCCAAAAGAAAAATGGACAACAGTAGCTTTAAAAGCATGTCGGTGGGCAGTAGCATGAAGTATTTGATCAGATTCTTAAACATGAGAATCAGTTTAAATGTCTGAATGGCCTTGAATAAGAAATTATTCAAGGATTATTTTGCACAGATGTTACATTTCAAACAAACGCAAATGCAATCCTTCTGTGTCCAGAGGCACATGAGCATCAATGAGCATCAGACATCCGTTTCATCTACTTTTTCTTTCCTAAATTAATGTTTTTGGACTAATCTGTTAATTTAATCAATGGTTCAATTGCTCACTCATAAAGACAGTCACTTGTCGCCACCTTCTGGCTTAATGATGCAAGTTGCGTAAACACAGACAAGCGGAGGGATACAAACAACACATTCGAGGTCATAGACATACATGATCGTTAACTGAAGTGAAGCGTCGCGTTGGGATTCGCGCTCGGCTCGCGCTTCTGTGAACAAAAATCCTGCTTGCTTTGATTGGTCTCAAACATTTCGACATTGACGAGCGTGTGTTTGAGTGCTGAAGCAGCTCAGATGAGGAGGTCAGCTGTCGTCGCGATGGGCGAATCATTGCAGCACCAAATTAGAGTTAATATTAGGGAATTATTTTACTATCATTATATAGGCTACATTAAATAAAACGACCCTTACTGGGTATTTTTTGTTCACATGAGATTGGATTAGCTACTAAATGATGCGCATCAGAGGGGATTTAGAAGTGTGTAGGCTATATACGGTGGCCGAGAGAGCTCAACGCGCTGTAGCTGAAGAAAACACATGCAAATAGAAAAAAATACATGCAAACAGAAAAAAACACATGCAAATAGAAAAAACACATGCAAACAGAAAAAAACACATGCAAACAGAAAAAAACACATGCAAATAGAAAAAAACACATGCAAACAGAAAAAAACACCCGCAAATGTAGAAAACATCTTCATCAGTTTCACGACACACGTGAGCTCCAAATACTCTACTCACATCACAACCAAATACAGAAACGCGCTGCAAAAGTTCACAACACAACCAAATACAGAAACGCGCTGCAAATAGCACAAAACACAACAGAAATGTTTCCAGGGGGACCCCAAAAAGTGACGGACCCGGCTGGGACGCGCTTATTGCTCGTGAGTCGTGAGCATCCCTATGCCATATCCTCCCTTCGAAGGCCAGACAGCAGAGCCCTTAAGAGGGAGCAGGGCACTAGTGTGTCATTAAGTTCCGTTTGGAACGCACTTGATGAAGGGAGCAACGAAAGACAACGTAATTTCCTCATTATTTTCACCTGGAATGCATTTTCACCGTGTATTCTATTGTTCGTACTTACGATAGACATAATGCTGTTAACATAACGGTTGCATGCATATATATTCATCTGTATTATTATTATAATTATAATTATTTATTTTTTTTTTTACAAAAAAGCTTTTAAAATATGCGTTATATATCTGTGTCTCAAATGTAAAACTTTGGACCCATACATACCTAACATTTCTTATGAAACTTTTCTTTATGCAAATTTAAACATAACATGAAAAAATTTGTACTGTGTACTGTAATTGATGTATCAATAATATCTTTCCCTTATGTTCTTTTTCTCTATCTTTTTTTATTTATTTATTTTAGTTTTCAGCTCATTGTTCTTTTCTCATTTGTATTCTGATGACATTGAACATATTGTTAATACATTTTGTATATTGTATACAAAGTTGTATGTCATACAAATGTAATCTCTGTATGTTTTGTACACACACAAAAAAAGAAATGAAATAAAATAAAATAAAGTAGACTTTTGAGCAATAAGCACTTGGTTTCATTATAAATTACCTCTTGATTTTCTGAAGATGATTATTTATTTATGTATCCCCAATGTTATTTTTTCTAATTACTTGTATTCATTTAGTTTATTTGTAGTTTCTATGCATGTTTTGTGAATTGTTATTATTTTTGTAGTAGACTATCCCTTATCTACTGCTTTGCTTACTTTGAATTTACTGTCTTATTTTTATAAATTTTTTTGTGCTTGATATATGTATCCCCCGTGCTTTTTGTTCAATAATAAAAAAAAAAAGCAATAAGCGCGTCCCAGCCGGGTCCGTCACTTTTTGGGGTCCCCCTGGAAACATTTCCGTTGTGTTTTGTGCTATTTGCAGCGCGTTTCTGTTTGGTTGTGTTGTGAACTTTTGCAGCGCGTTTCTGTTTGGTTGTGTTGTGAACTTTTGCAGCGCGTTTCTGTATTTGGTTGTGTTGTGAGTATTTGGAGCACACGTGTGTCGTGAAACTGATGAAGATGTTTTCTAAGATTGCTGGTGTTTTTTTTCTGTTTGCATGTATTTTTTTCTATTTGCATGTGTTTTTTTCTGTTTGCATGTATTTTTTTCTATTTGCATGTGTTTTCTTCAGTTGCAGCGCGTTGAGCTTTCTCGGCCACCGTATGTATACCCAATGCCGACTGAAAAAGAAGTGGGTATACGCCGTATAGGCTACCTGCGTATACCCTGCACTACACCACTGTATATCCCAATAAAAAGCCGACTTTCCCATCTCTATGTTTGAGATTGTCATCATTGTCGTCTTGCAGTGAGTGACTGATGTTCATCTTTTGCCATTACTCCTGAAAAATAATACATTGTGATGGAGGTCGATCGGGTTGAATAACTAGTTCTTCTAATATTTCATCATCGGACTCGCGCTCGGATTGATATGGTAAAAATCAACGTCATTGTTCGTTACTGTGTTTAGTTTACGGTGAAGGAAGCCTCAGGACACGCAGAGCTGTCGGTGTTATGGCAATGTGACTTTTTGTTTTCGGCGCGTGCTGTACGCGGTGAACCAATCACAACAGACTGCGCTGTCTGGCCAATCAGAGCAGAGTAGCTTGCGAAAAAGGAGGGATTTAGAGAGATTGATTCATTTGACGAGTCGTTTGAGAATCATTAAAAATGTGATGCTGTGCAAATGTATATTGTGAGGAAATGAAACATTTTTTTTACAACATTAGGAAACTTTAAAATACCATGATAGGGGCCCTTCAAGCAACTACAGGGGACATAGCTTAACATATGAATAAAAATATATATTTAAAAAAAAAAAAACTTTTTTGTTTATGCTCAATGATTAATCACATAAAAAAATACAAAATTATTATTTTTTTTTTTAGGAGTAGCCTATATTTGTGAATTTGTTCAAAAACGGAGGTACTTAAAGGTGCATTGCGCAACTTTTCATGTTAAAAATACCTGTTTTTCTATCCTATACATGCTTAAAGAACTGCCTGATGGGCTGAATGAGCCCTTCTCTGCTCACTGAGATCGCCTCTATAATCCTGTACAGTAAAATATATGAGGGATTCGGGCTCGAATTTGAGACTGGGCGTGACGTCATGCGCGTTCACGCTCACCAGGCCATGTCTCGCAGGTTTGTGTATAAGCCGCCATTCTCCGCATCAGCGAAGACAACTCGTGCGTCAAAGGTAGAAGATGGATTCAAAGAGACCGGCTTGTAGTCCATTCCAAACCCCAACGCAAACTCCACGTAAAGTAAAGAAAAGAACAATTTTGTCTAGTGCCACCACTCTGGTTGCAGTTTCGCTTGTCGCCAGAGGGGGCGTAGTTCTGCAAAAACTCAGAGACTTGCGTTTTGCACCTTTAAGAAAGGGGTAATGGGGGACATCTTTTGATTTTGTTCAATATGTAAATAGTTCTTTTTATATTTTACAGTTACCAGATTCCTGAACGAGAACAATGAGAAACTGTACTGCCTCTTGTAATTATGCCTCATTTCTTATCACACACACATTTACATTTATGCATTTGGCAGACACTTTTATCCAAAGCGACTCATTTCAAAGAACACATTTACATTCTTATCAGTTCTTGCTTTCCCTGGGTATCGAACCCATGCCCTTGGCACACACTACTGTTTGAGCTACAGGAAAGCATATAGCCCACACACATTACATCTGACAACACAGACTATCCTGTATAAAAAGCCAGCTTTCCCTTGAGATCATCATTGCCGTCTTGCAGTGAGTGACTGACTTTTCTGATGTTCCTCTCTTGCCAATACTCCTGAAAAATATTCTCAGGTTTATTTAGGAGTGAAGTAAAAGGTCAGTACATCAATGTTCATAACAGGTTCAATTGCATATTTTACAAACTTCTACAAATCTAAAAATTCATATTTGAGTAATTGTTTCTTGCTGTCTTTCAGCATCTGCACTTGGATCTACTGGATTGAGGAATTCGACTGGATCGAGATGCTGCTGATCATTGAAGCTCTTCTCCTCATTTCAGCTGCTGTAGGATGAGTGAGCTTGTGTTCTATGTATATTACCGGTACATGTATGAATACTGATGATTAATCATTATGATTCCTGTCGCTGCAGGATCACAGTGCTACTACTGTCCAAACGATATTCCCACTGGATATGGCAGAAAATTCTGTTGATGACCAATTTGAGGGCTGTACAAAGGATATGGCAGACCTGGTGAAGAAAACGCTTCTAAAAACAGAACTCAAAAGCTCAGCTATATTTAAGCGGGCTTGGGTAGCCGGTACAAGAAATGCCAAAGAACCGAAAAACACGCTTAAAAAGGATCATTCAACTGCCATTTATGTGTACACTGCTGAACAGCCTAAAATATATAGTGATTTCAATAATGCTGGTCGTAATGATAAAGAAAAATACAGAAAAAACGACGAGACATACAATTGGTATTCACTTCACTTTTTGTTAACAGAAGCGATCCAGATTCTGCATAAACATCAAAAGAAATGCTTCTCAACTTATCGAGGAGTAAATGTTGAATTTAATAAGAATGTTCTGAACACAAAGGTTCGTTTTGGCTCATTTACATCCTCGTCTCTAGAAAAGCATGTGGCGGAGAAGTTTTCAACTAAATCTTGTTTTGAAATCAGAACTTGTTTAGGTGCTGATCTGACATATTATTCAGCGATTGGTACTGAAAAAGAGGTGCTGATTCCTCCTTATGAGAAATTTAAAGTCACTGCTGTCAAGACAAGAAAAGAGAAGAAAAATCTCTGGTGTGATACTGTGTACACTTTGAGAAGCTCTGGAAAAAGAAGTGACCTGAACTGTGCTCTAATCAAGAAACCAACTAACAGCTTTAAGAAAATACCTAAGAAATGGTGATGTTTTTCTGGATGACGACATGTAAATGTTGTGGCTATAGACAAACTATGTATTGTTTTGATACAATGTATATTGACCCAGGGACGTGCAGAGCGTTCCTCAAGGGCAGGGGCTCAAATGTAAAAAAGGGGCATACATATATATTTATGCATTTTATATATATATATATATATATAAGTTTGTAAACATTACTATTTTTAATGTTATACAAAGAAGTAACTTATTGATCTTATTGAAAAATTGATCAAGGCTAAATTTTTTTGATAAAAAAAACCCCAGTAATATTGTGAAATATTCCTAAAATCTAAAATAATGGTTTTCTATTTTAATAGATGTATAACCTTTGATACTTTTTTTCAGGATTCTGAGTTTAAAAGTTACACACAAAAAAAAACAGCATTTATCTCAAATAGAAATATTTTGTACCAATATCCACTAGAGCCTCCTGTTCAAAAGTTTGGGGTCAGTAATTTTCTTTCTTTCTTTTATTCAGCAAGGAGAACTTTTTAACTTTTTATTAATAAAAAAAACATTGAGCACCACAATATTGTTTCCAACATTGATAATAATAAATCAGCATATTAGAATGATTTCTGAAGGAACATGTGAAACTGAAGTTAGGGTTAGTAATGATGCTGAAAATTCATCTTTACATCAGAGATAACTTATAAGTGATATTTTTTAAGTAGGCCTATATTAAAATAGAAAACCATTATTTTAAATTGTAATATTAATATTAACATTTAATATTTGTTTTCTGTATTTTCAATCAAACAAATGCAGGCTTGAAGCGCATAAGAGGCTTCTTTAAAAAACATTAAACAAAAATTGTAATATGTCAATTTTTGACCGGTTCTGTACTATTATCAAAAATCACCATTTCACGTGTTGTTGTTGGCCTAACGTTACACTTCACATCATAGGCCTGTAGGTGGCGCCGCCGGGGCTTCATTCATTTGAACCAACTATGATAGTTTTCAAATGGTAAACGGTGTATCAATATAATTTACATATGCTAAATACATGACTTGAATAGCCTACTACTTTCGATTAAAGCTACTTTGGTGCTGGTTTTGTGCAGTGCTTTGTAGTCAATTAACATCCATTGTTTCAATGATGCACATCGCTTCATAAATGTAAATTCGATTGTATTTTTTAAACGATTTCTGAATAACTAGAAAATTGTCGCTCTACTTCACATTGTCCAATGAAATTTGAACTTTTTGTGCCAGATGACGATTGGTCGGTGTATTATATAACAAACAGTCATCAATGAATTATGTAATATTTTAAAATATGTAATATGTGGATTTTAAAAAAAATACACTACCTTCGATTATTGGGAGAAAAAAAAGAAGTTTAAAATGGTTTGGTTAATTTTTCACTGCCGTCGAGCCTAAATATACTCACTGAAAGAACCACATATTTTGGCTCGAGCGCATCAGTTCGGTTCCCGATCAGACTGTGGAATACCTACGTTGTTGTTTACACTAGTGCATTTTCGTTTTAAAACGCATAACTTTTCTACGGTTGCGCGCGCCTGCCGTCCTCCGAAGTTTTAGACCCTCGAAAAAACGGAGACTGACCTCTTCAGTCGAGTCCGAAGCAAGACACGCAAGTGACGCAACCCATAGCAACGAGTCATGGCAACGGCACCTCAGACTGACAGGAACGTACAAATAAGCGTGAATTTAGGCTATTTTAGTTTTGTACACATTGTCATGTTAATTATAATCAAATGCATTTTGCTTTATTGAAAACAATATTATCATTATTTGTTTGAGAGGGGCACTTTCGATTAATTTTGAAAAAGGGCAGGGGCTCGAGCACCCAAAGCCCCCCCCTCTGCACGTGCCTATTGACCATAGGCATAGCTTGACGTTTGGTGGCAAACCAAGCCAGTCGATTTGGTCAGTCATACTTTTGAATACATTTTAATTTTCTATAGTAAACTTACAAATTCAAACTCTGTGTACCATTCAAGTGGTTTTACTGGTTACATAGAGCAGCGTATGTTGTCATGGCACTTTTGCAGGGCTATCAATAAACACCCTGTCTATAATGCACTATGTTTGTCATGTTTGGTTAAAAGTAGGCTTTTCTTAAGCAAATCAAAAAGTGAATTAATCACCTACTGCTTTAAACAGATAACTTTTGGGCTTAAAATTAAACAATTATACAATAGTCCTGTAACGCAGTTCATATGTTATGGGAAGAAGGAGGCGGAAACCGGCGAACAATCAACAGACTTTAATGATAAACATAAAACAAATACAAAACGAAAGTAAAGATGGCAGTCCCTCGTGGTCGACTACCGCCACACATAACAAAATAAAACACAACATAAACTCAACAACGTAACAACGTAAATTCAGTTTGGGAGAACAGACCACAAATGCGCCTATTGATTATTTATCATCTCAACCCTGGCTCGCTAACAGTAAGTTATACCAGTGGACACCAAAGTTACACTGTCACAGCTAAGCCAGTGTAAGGTTAGTTATGCTACGTAACGTTAGGTAGCTATATTAGGTAGCTACCTGTGCTATAGTGATACATGCTTCATGAAAATGAAAATGAAATGAAAACAGCAAGATTACCTGTCCAGCAGAAATAAAGCCACCATGGAGTCAATTTTAAGCCCCTTGAGATCCCTCAGTTGTCGCCACCACTGGAAAGCCACGCCGATATTGACTCGTATTATTTCTTGATTTATCCAAAGACTTTTTGATCATAGCCTTTTCAAATACTGTCTTCCTTTTTTTAAATTGTTTGCCTTCGCTGCCTGTATATGCAGAGAATTTTGACTGTTCTTTCTCTGCCATAACTGTTATTTCTAGCTTCCGTGCGTATTCAAACGTGTGCGCGCTTTTGGGCTGATCCTGTATCAGCAGAGTTGGTAGTCATGGTAGCGAGGGAGAGTGACAGTCGCCCCAGCCAATCATTTCATTCGTCCCGAATGGAATAATGAACTGTGTTTATTACAGTCCTGAGAGGACTACAGACACTCGATTTTTATCATTTATTTTCCAGAGTTCTTACATTTTAATTATGCATTGATATATAAAGACAGTTTAAATTTATTTGGAAAAAAGTATTTTAGAAAGATTCTACCAACCCTACCTTTAAAATACCACGTATAACATTATTCTCATGATGTCTGAAAATAAATCACGAAGGAAAATTGCCAGCTGATCCAGTCAAACTTAACTCACTGATATTATGTGTGAGTTTTAAACGGGTGATTTTTTATTCATTTTGTTTTATTGTTGTGAGTCTACAGCAAGAGATCCAGCACAGTTAAATCACAAGATCAAATGATTTTTAAAGCACCATTTACACATTTGGGACGAAACAGCATATGAATCTCAACAATGGTGACATGCTTCAATTATAAATTTTTCTTTTATGCCAAAAATCATTAGGATATTAAGGAAAGATCATATTCCATGAAGATATTTTGTAAAATATATAAAATATACACTCACCGGCCACTTTATTAGGTACACCTGTCCAACTGCTCGTTAACACTTAATTTCTAAGCAGCCAATCACATGGCGGCAACTCAGTGCATTTAGGCATGTAGACATGGTCAAGACAATCTCCTGCAGTTCAAACCGAGCATCAGTATGGGGAAGAAAGGTGATTTGAGTGACTTTGAACGTGGCATGATTGTTGGTGCCAGAAGGGCTGGTCTGAGTATTTCAGAAACTGCTAATCTACTGGGATTTTCACGCACAACCATCTCTAGGGTTTACAGAGAATGGTCCGAAAAAGAAAAAACATCCAGTGAGCGGCAGTTCTGTGGGCGGAAATGCCTTGTTGATGCCAGAGGTCAGAGGAGAATGGCCAGACTGGTTCGAGCTGATAGAAGGGCAACAGTGACTCAAATAACCACCCGTTACAACCAAGGTGGGCAGAAGAGCATCTCTGAACGCACAGTACGTCGAACTTTGAGGCAGATGGGCTACAGCAGCAGAAGACCACACCGGGTGCCACTCCTTTCAGCTAAGAACAGGAAACTGAGGCTACAATTTGCACAAGCTCATCGAAATTGGACAATAGAAGATTGGAAAAACGTTGCCTGGTCTGATGAGTCTCGATTTCTGCTGCGACATTCGGATGGTAGGGTCAGAATTTGGCGTCTACAACATGAAAGCATGGATCCATCCTGCCTTGTATCAACGGTTCAGGCTGGTGGTGGTGGTGTCATGGTGTGGGGAATATTTTCTTGGCACTCTTTGGGCCCCTTGGTACCAGTTGACCATCGTTGCAACGCCACAGCCTACCTGAGTATTGTTGCTGACCATGTCCATCCCTTTATGACCACAATGTACCCAACTTCTGATGGCTACTTTCAGCAGGATAATGCGCCATGTCATAAAGCTGGAATCATCTCAGACTGGTTTCTTGAACATGACAATGAGTTCGCTGTACTCAAATGGCCTCCACAGTCACCAGATCTCAATCCAATAGAGCATCTTTGGGATGTGGTGGAACGGGAGATTCGCATCATGGATGTGCAGCCGACAAATCTGCGGCAACTGTGTGATGCCATCATGTCAATATGGACCAAACTCCTTGAGGAATGCTTCCAGCACCTTGTTGAATCTATGCCACGAAGAATTGAGGCAGTTCTGAAGGCAAAAGGGGGTCCAACCCGTTACTAGCATGGGGTACCTAATAAAGTGGCCGGTGAGTGTATAAAACCGTAAATATATAAAATATTTATTTTTCTGAGTGAATGTAGCACAATCGTGAACATAATTTGCCTGGTGATTGCAGAGATGGAAGCTGGGCAGGTGATCCAAGGCAAAACAATGTCAATCCTCACCGAAACAGCTGAAGGAATGTCCGGAACAATACCACTAACAGTGGCAGCTAGAAAGCCTTGGGATTGTCCAGGTCGGCGCCTCTATTTGCGAGAGGACGATTTGCTGTAAGCCAATGTGAGCGAGGAAAGTAGCAGGTAAGCTTCACAGTCATAAAAATCTGGTGGAACCCGTGCAAGGAGATCCAAAAACGGGTAAATGCTTCACCCAGCGATAGCTACAAGGACATATAAGACAGAACTAAAAAAAGTTTTTTTTAAAATCTAAAATCTAGAGTTAAAATCGAATATCTAAAAGCAGCTGAAGTCAGGAGGAGAAGCGGTGATGTAGTTGTTGTAGCCTAGTTGTTATGTAATGTGCTGGAGGAAGCAATCTGAGGCGCGGATCTAAACAAAGGGTTTTTAATGCAGTAATACATTAAACAGACCTCAAGGAACAAAACCATGAGGATCACAGAAACAGAAGGGATAAACAACTGACAAAGTAACAAGTGAAACACAAGGGCTATAAACACACAGGGGCAAACAAGGTAATGAGGAAACAAGCCTGTAAATGACCTGATAAGATGTTTGGGTTGAAAAGGACTCTGCACTCGTGTGTCCTGCTTTGTTATGAATGCATGCGTGTCTGTGAACAGGGCCGGCGCTCCGTACACGCACATCACGCACTGCGCGTAGGGCACCAAGTGCTTGGGGGGGCACCAAAAAATCTGGGTCGTGAAAAATCATCACAATAGGCTACTAGTATAAATAACAAATAAAATATCTCTAAAGCATGTTAATATACAAAAACAATACAAAAGTAATATAGGCCTAGACCAAATTAGTCGAGAAATAGGTGAGTCTCCCTCTGGTGCCCCCCCTTCCCCACCTCCCAGTGGTCTGTTCGATTATGCCTCAATCAATGTCAAATTTGGCAGACACCGACCTCAGACATGGCCTCGAAAAGGCACCAAGAGTCGGGGGCGGAAAAAAGGAAAAAGAAGAGACAGCGGGATGATACTCGCTTGCAGGTAAGACAATGTTTTAATTAAAAATGTTAGTTTTGTAGCGCGGGCGCCCTTGCGTCGTGTATGCATGTCCAGGGGGGCGTCGCTAGTAACGTAAAATGATCCGGGGCTTTTTTAGCCCTGCATGTTGAATCTTTTATTTTAACGGGGGTCCGGGGGTTTTTCCCCCGGGAAATTTTTAAACTTGGGCTGTTTAAGATGCAGTTAGTTTGTTTGAGAAGAAAAGGAAGACCGCTTAGATACGTTTTTTCGTTGTTGTTCTATGCGGATAATGCGGTCATTTTCAAGAGGTTCATAGGCTAAGGGCGACATCTGTTGGTGAAACTGCAATTAGAAAAAAACAAACAAAAAACACAACCATTCTTAGGGCACCCAAATGGCTAGCACCGGCCCTGTCTGTGAATGTAATGGCAGGACTTGCTCTATAGCAGCAGCAGCGTAACAGATCTATTCAGCCAACACCAAATACAGCAGCAGCGTAACAGATCTATTCAGCCAAGACCAAATACAGCAGCAGCGTAACAGATCTATTCAGCCAACACCAAATACAGCAGCAGCGTAACAGATCTATTCAGCCAACACCAAATACAGCAGCAGCGTAACAGATCTATTCAGCCAACACCAAATACAGCAGCAGCGTAACAGATCTATTCAGCCAACACCAAATACAGCAGCAGCGTAACAGATCTATTCAGTCAAGACCAAATACAGCAGCAGCGTAACAGATCTATTCAGCCAACACCAAATACAGCAGCAGCGTAACAGATCTATTCAGCCAACACCAAATACAGCAGCAGCGTAACAGATCTATTCAGCCAACACCAAATACAGCAGCAGCGTAACAGATCTATTCAGCCAACACCAAATACAGCAGCAGCGTAACAGATCTATTCAGCCAACACCAAATACAGCAGCAGCAGCGTAACAGATCTATTCAGCCAACACCAAATACAGCAGCAGCATAACAGATCTATTCAGCCAACACCAAATACAGCAACAGCAGCGTAACAGATCTATTCAGCCAACACCAAATACAGCAGCAGCGTAACAGATCTATTCAGCCAACACCAAATACAGCAGCAGCGTAACAGATCTATTCAGCCAACACCAAATACAGCAGCAGCGTAACAGATCTATTCAGCCAACACCAAATACAGCAGCAGCGTAACAGATCTATTCAGCCAACACCAAATACAGCAGCAGCAGCGTAACAGATCTATTCAGCCAACACCAAATACAGCAGCAGCGTAACAGATCTATTCAGCCAACACCAAATACAGCAGCAGCGTAGCAGATCTATTCAGCCAACACCAAATACAGCAGCAGCAGCGTAACAGATCTATTCAGCCAACACCAAATACAGCAGCAGCGTAACAGATCTATTCAGCCAACACCAAATACAGCAGCAGCGTAACAGATCTATTCAGCCAAGACCAAATACAGCAGCAGCGTAACAGATCTAGTCAGCCAACACCAAATACAGCAGCAGCATAACAGATCAATTCAGCCAACACCAAATACAGCAGCAGCAGCGTAACAGATCTATTCAGCCAACACCAAATACAGCAGCAGCAGCGTAACAGATCTATTCAGCCAACACCAAATACAGCAGCAGCAGCGTAACAGATCTATTCAGCCAACACCAAATACAGCAGCAGCAGCGTAACAGATCTATTCAGCCAACACCAAATACAGCAGCAGCAGCGTAACAGATCTATTCAGCCAACACCAAATACAGCAGCAGCGTAGCAGATCTATTCAGCCAACACCAAATACAGCAGCAGCAGCGTAACAGATCTATTCAGCCAACACCAAATACAGCAGCAGCAGCGTAACAGATCTATTCAGCCAACACCAAATACAGCAGCAGCGTAGCAGATCTATTCAGTCAACACCAAATACAGCAGCAGCAGCGTAACAGATCTATTCAGCCAACACCAAATACAGCAGCAGCGTAACAGATCTATTCAGCCAACACCAAATACAGCAGCAGCGTAACAGATCTATTCAGCCAACACCAAATACAGCAGCAGCAGCGTAACAGATCTATTCAGCCAACACCAAATACAGCAGCAGCGTAACAGATCTATTCAGCCAACACCAAATACAGCAGCAGCGTAGCAGATCTATTCAGCCAACACCAAATACAGCAGCAGCAGCGTAACAGATCTATTCAGCCAACACCAAATACAGCAGCAGCGTAACAGATCTATTCAGCCAACACCAAATACAGCAGCAGCGTAACAGATCTATTCAGCCAAGACCAAATACAGCAGCAGCGTAACAGATCTAGTCAGCCAACACCAAATACAGCAGCAGCATAACAGATCTATTCAGCCAACACCAAATACAGCAGCAGCAGCGTAACAGATCTATTCAGCCAACACCAAATACAGCAGCAGCAGCGTAACAGATCTATTCAGCCAACACCAAATACAGCAGCAGCAGCGTAACAGATCTATTCAGCCAACACCAAATACAGCAGCAGCGTAACAGATCTATTCAGCCAAGACCAAATACAGCAGCAGCGTAACAGATCTATTCAGCCAACACCAAATACAGCAGCAGCAGCGTAACAGATCTATTCAGCCAACACCAAATACAGCAGCAGCGTAACAGATCTATTCAGCCAACACCAAATACAGCAGCAGCAGCGTAACAGATCTATTCAGCCAACACCAAATACAGCAGCAGCAGCGTAACAGATCTATTCAGCCAACACCAAATACAGCAGCAGCAGCGTAACAGTCTATTCAGCCAACACCAAATACAGCAGCAGCAGCGTAACAGATCTATTCAGCCAACACCAAATACAGCAGCAGCAGCGTAACAGATCTATTCAGCCAACACCAAATACAGCAGCAGCGTAGCAGATCTATTCAGCCAACACCAAATACAGCAGCAGCGTAACAGATCTATTCAGCCAACACCAAATACAGCAGCAGCGTAACAGATCTATTCAGCCAACACCAAATACAGCAGCAGCAGCGTAACAGATCTATTCAGCCAACACCAAATACAGCAGCAGCAGCGTAACAGTCTATTCAGCCAACACCAAATACAGCAGCAGCAGCGTAACAGATCTATTCAGCCAACACCAAATACAGCAGCAGCAGCGTAACAGATCTATTCAGCCAACACCAAATACAGCAGCAGCGTAACAGTCTATTCAGCCAACACCAAATACAGCAGCAGCGTAACAGATCTATTCAGCCAACACCAAATACAGCAGCAGCAGCGTAACAGATCTATTCAGCCAACACCAAATACAGCAGCAGCGTAACAGATCTATTCAGCCAAGACCAAATACAGCAGCAGCGTAACAGATCTATTCAGCCAACACCAAATACAGCAGCAGCAGCGTAACAGATCTATTCAGCCAACACCAAATACAGCAGCAGCAGCGTAACAGATCTATTCAGCCAACACCAAATACAGCAGCAGCAGCGTAACAGATCTATTCAGCCAACACCAAATACAGCAGCAGCGTAACAGATCTATTCAGCCAAGACCAAATACAGCAGCAGCGTAACAGATCTATTCAGCCAACACCAAATACAGCAGCAGCAGCGTAACAGATCTATTCAGCCAACACCAAATACAGCAGCAGCAGCGTAACAGATCTATTCAGCCAACACCAAATACAGCAGCAGCAGCGTAACAGATCTATTCAGCCAACACCAAATACAGCAGCAGCAGCGTAACAGATCTATTCAGCCAACACCAAATACAGCAGCAGCGTAACAGATCTATTCAGCCAAGACCAAATACAGCAGCAGCGTAACAGATCTATTCAGCCAAGACCAAATACATCAACACTGCCATAGCCATTACCACCCTGATTAGAGCCCGAAGCCATTTGTTTTGAGAATAATGGCTGGCTGATGAAGTTATTGGCTGGCTAGCCGGCTCAGCCTAAACCTAAATGGCTGCTGCAGCCGCCAAACTTTTCATAGCTGCAAATGGCTGAAGCTGCCACTTCATGTCTACAGATGTCTATTTTATACTGATTTACTAGATCTCAATATTTCCAAGCAATGCATGGCTTACACTATATTTCTACAAAATGCAATACAATGTAATAAAGAAAACACCAGATTTTGCAGAACTAATGGGCAGAGATCGCGGAGAAGTATGTTGATTAAGAACGCAAACTTTTGTTGAATTTATGAGAAATCTACAGACGCAAACAGACGAAGTGTAGTAAAATAAAGACCTAAATGTGTATTTCAGAATTCTTTTCACAACAAGTCTGAAAGAAGACATGTTATTGAAGACAAATATCCAAAAATCTTAAAATTGACCAGTAAAAAAAAACTGTTTTTGCCTGCCATGTCTCGCCTTAATATAAACACACACTTTTATCAGTATTATTTTGGACAAAGTTTAGCACATTTCACATCAATGTACACTGAAGCATGCGTCGTGAATTAGCAATGTGGAAATGGTGGTTTGTTACTGCAGTAATATCACGTTCAGTGCTATAAATCTCTCCGTTCCAGAATATTTGGTTCATAACATCAATCTTTGATTCAGGTGTTTGTGCAACCGTGCCCTGAAGATTTAACAAAAGTCTGGGTAGGCCTAAGTTTAAAAAAAAGTAAGTAGGAATTAGGAAAGTATGTGAAAAGTGAGATCAAAATTACCTTGCTTGCTTCTTTTCGCCATTTCACCTCAGTGCGAGAAAAAAATGCATCACTTCTTCTGTACGGAAAACGAGCAATTTTAATTGGTCGTCAATTCACTGTGAGTCTGTGTATCGTAGCAATGAGCAAGTAAGACTGTGCTGTTATGAATCCTATTTTCCAGTGGGAAAATAGATCTCGTGTATTGTTTATATATTTCGTGTGTGCATGTCTCTGTGATAGAATTATTATTTGATGCAAATAATTTTAGCCGGCTCAGCCAAACTTGATCAGATGGCGGCTCAATTTGGCTTACGAAATTATTGGCTGGCGGCGGCTGAAATTCTAAATGGCGGCGCCTGGCGGCGGCTTCGGGGTCTAACCCTGATCTCTCAGAGAGTTGTCATGGCAGAGACTGTTTTTGTTGATCTTCTCCTTTCAGGTGCCGTACGTGACAGAACCTTGAGAAAGTAATAATTAACATGGATAAAAACACAGCTTACATTATGATACAGTATAACAAGTCATTGTAAACGTTATCTTAAATCTAAGGCATTATTGCACATGAAAAGTTGTAAATAAGGTTAATTATTACATCTGCTGTTTTGATGTCATTGAATTGAACGTGACAAGTTTTGTGTTTAATAACTTTATTAAAATGTTGTAAACCATTTAGTGAGTTTTACACATATAGTTTGTTACTTTCAGTATATTCTATACATAATATAATTATACATTAACGGCAAGGAAATAATGAAATAGATTTTGTCCTTTTTTATGAATCCATGCATGTATTCGGTTCCCTTTCTGTTGATACTGGGTGTTTTTGTGTGTGGGGGGAAATAACATTTAAAGGAATTTTGTGAATTCAATAAGTTAAACTCCATCAGCAACATTTGCGGAATGATCAATCTCCACAGAAATAAATGCAAACTCATTTTTTAGTTTAAGCAGTTTAAAATATGTAGTAGTATTTAATATTTCATTGTATTATCAGAAAGTTGGTAAACCTAGTAATTTTGCAAGATGCAAATGGATACTAGAAAGGGGTGCGACAATCTATTTTAATTTCTAAAAGATATATATTTTCTGTTGTGCTCAACATTGCGAATAAAGCTAAACATCTACTGAACCCGGAACATCCCTTTAATTATGATAAACTTTAACTGCTGTACCTTTTTATCTGAAACAATAAAAAGTCCAAGAGTCAGTAAATCAGCATACCATAAAAGACCCTGCGGGGCTGTGGGGAAGGGAGAGCAAGAGCTGGACACACACATCAGTGAGGAATGAAGGGATCGGTGTGTTTACTGCTGCTGTTGGAAACCTTTGTGTGTGTCGTACAGGTCGATGGAGGACTGAGTGAGAATGAGATCAGTCCTCAGCTCAGATCTGAGGACGGAGGACAGAATCCTCCTCAAGCAGACACTTCCAGAACTGAAGCTTGTACTGACAGCAGACAGTACTGTCCTCTGTGCTTCCCTGACATCCACACCGCTCTGAGAGAACTGACCGCCACCGTCACAGAGCAGAGAGAGAACATCAGAGCTCTAGAGACGCGACTGAGAGATGCGGAGAAAGCTGCAGAACAACAGACATCCACCCTGGAAGAGCTGAACAAGAAACATGACGGTAACATTCACTCTTTTACCAGTGATCCTCTGAGTAAAACAACAATGCAGGACATACATAGTGTAAAACTGAGGGTTTACTGTGCAAATGTGTTATCTATTAGGAGTGTAACAGTACACATAATCGTACCGTGAATGTTCAGTATGTGTCTTTCGGTTCAACACTCATGTGCAATGATGAGTGTTGTTTGCTTTTAACCGCCATTAAACACCAGGGCCCGTATTCATAAAGATTCTAAGAATCCTTTTAGAAAACTCTTAATTTATCTTAAAAAGTTTTACGTAGGAGTCTTAGCTTAAGAGCGATTCGGGGCCGATCTGAGAGCAACTCTGAGTCAGGAAAAGACAAAAACTTTCATCTTAGTGAGGAGGCGGGGCCGACCCCGTTGCTATGTGTGACACAATATTTTGAAGACTGCGATTGGTTGGTTGTCCAAGAAGGAAAAAAATAGTGATTTAAGTATACAGGTGAAACTCGAAAAATTAGAATATCGTGCAAAACTTATTTCAGTAATTCAAATTAAATGATGAAACTAATATATTTAGTATATATAACTATAAACATATGCATGATTATACTTTTCAGAGGGCCGACATTTCTGTGTTTAAAATTATCTTTTTTTTTTTTTTCATGTAATATTCTAATTTTCTGAGAGTTTGAATTTTGGGGGTTTCATAAGCTGTAGTTAATCATCAACATAATAACTTTTGCACGATATTCAAATTTTTCGAGTTTCACCTGTAGGGTCTATTATAAGCCTTCACTTTGAAATTACATGCGTCATTTTTCCTATTTGACCGCTTTCACACACACACACACACACACACACACACACAGACAATATATATATATAAAACCTATAAGAGTGGAAAAATTTTTATCATTCTAAGCCAATCAAATACCTTATAGGAAATTAACAGCATGGTAAATAAAAAAAGGATTTATATACACATATATATATATATATATATATTGTCTGTGTGTGTGTGTGTGTGTGTGTGTGTGTGTGTGTGTGTGTGTGTGTGTGTGTGTGTGTGAAAGCGGTCAAATAGGAAAAATGACGCATGTAATTTCAAAGTGAAGGCTTATAATAGACCCTACAGGTGAAACTCGAAAAATTTGAATATTACTCAGAGTTGCTCTCAGATCCTAGCCTGGTAATACCAGACTCTGCTACTTCACTTTGCTTCGTAGACAGAGTCTGGCATAGCATAATAGAGAAGTGTTTTCTCTCTCGCTAGGGGGCGATTTCTGAAGTTTAAAATCATTGGTTACCCGTAAGCCAATCAGATAAGTTTATTTATGACGTATGTTATGCGCCGACACAGCCGCATCGAACCACAGACATCATGCATCGAACTCAAATCTATGATCGAACTTCCACTGTAAACACTTAATGATGCGAGCGAAATACCGGAGTGAACATGGCTGTAAACAACTTTTTTGATCGGTGAGTGATGTAATAGAATGACTGCTGCGAGAGAGAGAGAGAGAGAGAGAGGCCTGGTCGCGCCCGCGCGCACTCTCACGTCTTAAAACAACACGAGCGCTGTCTTACTCTCTCTCCCTCGCACATATTAATCAAAATCAATCGACAAGATAGTAAAAGGTCGGAAGACCGCGGTTTCACGTGGATCATTTGGAGATTTTTAGAGATTAGAGACTCTAGGAACAACATCTCAACACTAAATTATAAAGGCCTGTCTCATAGACGCCTGTCTCAAATACAAGCCGGTGCAGTTCGACGATTTGGGCAAATAAAAGCCCGGGCTATTATTTGAAGTTTTACGGTATTTAAGACCTGGAAAAGAAAGGAGACACACACTGACCTGTCAAAAGGCTCCCCAGTTTCTCGCTGACGATCGGTAATAGTTGATAAATTAAACTTTTCCCAAAGGGAGTAGGGCCACAACATCCCCTCCATTCAAAATGTTTATTACACACTCTTCTTGGTCTGGATTCAGTTTGCTAATGCCGGGAATATTCTTCACAACAGAGCGAATTGCATCCGCGTCTCCATATCCGCGGTCGTTTTCGATTTCCCTGACCTAATCTTAAACTCGGCGCTTAGCGACTACGTCACGGCTTTCAGCCCGCCCTCTGTTCGTTGATTGGCCCGGCTGTTTTCAGGCCGGTGGAAAACTGAAAGATAGGCTGCTATCTCAGACTGACTACAGGAGCCAAATGAAATTAGCGGAAGTAGGAAGTCTGACGTAGTCAGGCTACTCAGATCCGCCCCGAATCACTCTTAAGCTTAGACTCCTACGTAAAAGTTTTTAAGCTAAATTAAGAGTTTTCTGAGAGGATTCTTAGAATCTTTATGAATACGGGCCCTGGGCTCGTATTCATAAAGAATCTTAATGCAAAGAGTAGCTCCTAGTTATAAATGTGGGCGTTTACTCTTAAAATTAAAGAAAAAAATTCTTTAAAATTCAGAAAGCATCTTGACTCTTAAAGGAGGTCTTAAGGCCACAATTATTAGGAGCACGGACGAGACAGACTTTAGTGCACACGTCAAACGCATTAAAATGGCATTTTAGAATAGCTTTAATGTATTTATTGCATCCATAATGTTGTTTTATAATATTACAAGTTATATAGGAATTCTAGAAAGAAAATTCTATTCTCAGAACAAACATAAAACAAACCCAACAGATCTACTGTATATGAAAGCTATTCACATGAGCACGTTTGAACTAAAGGATTTGTATTTGATACGCTACTCCACATAGGAAGAACAGACATGCCAACTAGTTACTGACCTGATGCAGACACATATGTGAAGTGAACTGATGACGTCTCGTTCTGGAGCGAGGTTTACACAATGTCACATGGAAATAAGCGGGCCAGCCAGAAACCTGCCCCAATGGCTCTCTAAGAGAGTGCGCTGCAGTTCCAGTTTTCACCACAGTCACTTTATGACTTAAAATAGTCTAGAAAATCCAACAAATATTTGTTTGCAGAATGCTGAACACATTGTTAATTCAGTGCAAATAGAGGTCTATGTTTGGATAAATATTTGGGTGGGGCTCTGCCCATATACACGAGCCTGGTTTTGTTACTTTTAATAATAATCAAAGTCTCAACTTTCATATTGTGTGCTTTTTATCACTGAATTCAAACAATAAAGGCCGTTTTGAGGCTTGTTAATGTGATGTGACAGATCGCTGTACAGACGCCTCAGTTTAACTGTGTGAACGTGATCATCTCTTCCTCTTTAATGCTAGTTACAGAATGAAAAAACTCGAATGAACATCTGAAGGTGTGTTCAAAGATACAGTACAACTTACAGAAACGCATCTTGTGTAATTTCTCAATCAACGGCCGAAAGACATGAAAAAACAACTTGTAAACAATGTCAGCTTGTTTAGTTCGATAGATAAATGAACTTTTGCTAAATATATGCACTATATTTGCCTATATATTCCTAATATTTTACTTCAGTTATGCCTTGATTATTTAATGTATGTTTAAATCAGTCTGTCATGAAAACAGTTATGACCGCCACTGTGTAAGTTGTATTTACATTTTATGTAAATAAATTTTATTTATTTTTCAATATTTCAACAACGAATTGGAGTAGAAAGCTAATTTTATAATTAGATTTAGAAAAAGTTTTCACCCTGCTGTACCAAACTGTTACTTCAAAACTGAGCTATAAGTTTTGTGTACCGTTACACCCCTAGTCACCAAGCATTATATATATAATTTAACACATTCTTTATTTCTTCACAGAAACGTCAAGTCTTACTCTGGGTCAAGTGGAAGAGTTGAGAAAGGAAAATAGAGGTGAAACAGTGTGTTTGAATGAAGTTAAACTCAGTGTGTATGCATTCTTAGCGTAATACAGTAATATATCACAATATTGCTTATGTTTTTCAATGACAGACAGAGAGATAGCATTTTCAGCTGGACTGCTGCAATCTGGCAGTGTAAATTTCGGTCCTTCTTCCACTGATATCATTCTAGTCTACAGGAACGTCTTCACTAACATAGGGAACGCCTACAACCCAATTACAGGTAATTATCAATCAAGTGGAGTCATAAAACATAAAAAAAATAAATAAGATAATTAAATGATCTGCCATCTTTCCAGACGATCAGACTCCTTGGTAGTGAAGCAGTCGTACAGGAATCAGCTGACTCTTTTCTGTATCTCTTATGTGCTTTAGGTATGTTCACAGCCCCACTGAAAGGAGTGTACGCATTCACATTCTCTGTCTATGCTCACAATAATCAACAAAATCCAGCAAGTGCCTACATTGTGAAGAATGGACAGAATGTGGTTATGGCACATGCTCAGTATACTCAGGGTGCGTTAAACTCCTCTAAAGGAGTCGTGTTGGTCCTGGAGGCTGGAGATGTGGTCTATGTGAGACTTTGGCCTAGCAGCAAGATTCAGGATAACGGGAATAACCACAACACTTTCAGTGGATATATGCTGTTTCCCTTAAGATAACAGGAGCTTTCATCAATGTGATTCCAATCATTCTTAACCCGTTTAATGTATGATTTAAGATGAAGCATCAACATGTTAAACCTGTATTAATGAGAAATAATGTGAACATTTGCAATAGATTACTGTTTGAAAGTTAGTATAATAGACAATACTCATAAGCTCTGAGCTGTCTATACAAGTAACTTTGTATAAAGAGTTACAGTAAAAAAATCTAGAATGTTTAATAATAGCTTGTAGTAGTAGCTTTTAAGTGCAGCTTGTTACTAATCCGTGTTATGCATCTCTTCATCCTACATAAAGAGAATAAAGAGACATTATTGTGACATTTTCTTTTCCTGTTGTTCTTGGATTTTTCTCCAACAAACCAGTAGTACAGTAACATGTTAGATCAAAGATGATTTATTTTTAAGTCATAATATCATATTTATGTTATAATAATGCCATTGTTGTTTAATCCATGACATGTAGTCTTCATGTAATTTATCTAAAAGAGTGTGTCTAAAATCTGACATTTTTGGATTAAAAACAAAGAAGTTTATTTTTCTGTCACAAGCCCCTCATTCTTACCAATAGCTCATTGTACATTCATCTCGAATCTCAAACCAGCTTCAGACAAGGACTCACACAAGATGGGACAAAGGGTTCTTCAGACACAATGAACCCAGCTTCACTCCTGATTCACTTCGGGCTGTCGCTTCTGTGAACATATCCTGCTGTGATTGCAGTCTGCCTTTAGTTCTTGGACAATTTGTTGTTTTCTTGGAGGCTAAATTTTGTATACTAGCTCTGTATCTGATGTCAAAACGCAGACATACTATTCGAAATTTATTTTTACTTACGGACTTCAAAAATGCATCAAAAATGTCCCTCCCCGTTGTCGTCAAATGAATGGCAGAATGCAAAATCCAAAATCCAGACGTATATTGTACTCCACCACTACTGAAACCGCCTCACAACACAAAAGATATATTGTTTTTCTCCTTGAAGAACAAACATCTTTCATTAAATTTCCTTCCTTTTCCATCAATTTTTCTATTCTTGGAAATGTTGGGATTATTTGTAGATATGTTAACTCCACTTATCGGAAGACTGCTTAGTTAAACGCTGATGTGGAAACACTGCAATCTAGTGGCGGAATGCCATCACATCGCGGGTCGCAAAATCGAAATGCATTGTGGGATTTTTATGGTCAATTTACGATATAAAGCAGCATAGACTTTTATTTTAAGACAATCATATGCTCTTGCGGGCTACATAACATTATGTTTTGGGCCTTGAGTTTGACAAATGTTTCCTACTATATAGTAGCCCTTGATCTACTGTTACATTAGATACTGGATTGTATGCGGTTTTACCGATTGCTACAGCACAACACCTGAAACCAGACATGGACACACTGACCGTGGGAAAAAGGTCAGACATTCTGCACAAAAAAAAAAGTTTTTTTTTTTAAACTAAATTAATTATATTTAAAAATGTATTTTAACCAAGAATAAGAAAAGTTTAATATTTATGCAATTTGATGTTTGTGCTTACATTTTGTTTTGTGCATTTTCAGAGCATGACTGTAACGAACTGCTGGCGAAGTCTTCTGTAACAAACTACTCCGAGACACGAAGGTTGAGAATCCAAATGCAGTTCTTAATAGGAAAATCCAAGATCATAAACCGTATAACAGGCAGTGATCAAAAGCACAGGGTAATCAGTCCAAACAATGACAACCAAATCCAGAGGGTGAGACAGGAACGGAAAACCAGGAACATGGAAAACAGTGAAACGCTCAGAAATGCAGTGTTGAACGTACAAGACTTTGCAGGGACTGAATGTGAAAACCAGGCTATTATAGGGTGAGTTAAACGAGGTAATGAGACACAGGTGGAGGCAACCAGGGATAATGAGTCTAGGCAGAGAGTTATGGGAAATGTGGTTTCATGAGGTAATGACAATAGTCCGGGGTGGAGTGCCCTCTGGTGGTAATGATGGGCACTCTCACTGGTGATTGTGACAATGATAAATAGAAGACAATGGCATGTGAAAAAATGTATAAAAATAAATAGTTGAGAATACCACTCAAAAAATTTATAAATATAATACACAACCAAATACTCAAACCTTATTAACTCAGAGATGAGGGAAAGTTCATTCCAAATGCAGGTAAAGTTTATTTTAACAAAATAACAAGAAGCAGAAATTAAGGAACAAAGGAACAGAAAAAATAATTAATAACTACCAATGTCCATCAATGACCTGAGCAAGAACAAGTCAAACAAAGGGGATATATATGTATATGTATATGTATAAACACAAGGGTGAATAATGAACAAGGAACACCTGTGGCCTGTTCCACGAGGCTAGCTGAACAAACTCAGAGTAGGTTTAGAGTAGGTTAGAGTTGACAAAACCAGACAAACCCAACCTGGTTTAGATCAGGGGCCCTTCTTCATACAGGGATTACTCAGTTATCTGGATCTTACACTTGATGATTTGACATTTACAATTCAAAATCTATACTTGATAACAATAAGTAAAAATAATAATAATGAAAATGAAATGAAAAATATTATTATAATGTTGTGTAGTGTATAATAATATAGACACTGCTAATGAAGCGAAAGTTTGAGAATCAATTGTGAATCAACTGAATTTAAATAATAACACTGTGTATCTTGTATTTATCACCGAATCATACATGCCTAAAAAACATTGAGTAAAATAAGTGTTGTAGCACATATGCAGCGATGAGAGTAACAAAGTAAATGTAGTTTTGAGTGCAATTTTGAGGTACTTGCCTTTTATTATTAATATTATTTTATTTTAATTAATTTTCTTCTACTTTATACTTATACAAATGCTGCATTTATTCTCCTTCTCCGCATTTAGTTGCAAAGACTTTGCATATTGACATTGATAATGTAAAATAAGTAAAAGTTCTGAATACTTCTTCCACCTAAGTTGTATCTCTCCATGTAATATAAGGTCGCACTTTCAGAAACAACACTTCAAACTGTGTCCTGCTCTCTGAAAGTACTCCTTAAACCAACGTGCGTATCTTCAGCTCTCGGACCAAATGAGGGAAGTAGCGCCCAAAATCCCACACACACATACCGGCGTGTGGTTCAATATGGAAGCTTGTTTCCGCCACAGAATAAAACATTTTAAAAGATAATTGCGACTTTTTATCTCACAATTGTGAGATTACATCAGAATTGCGGAAAAAAGGTTTTGGCGGTTAATTTAAATCCTGAGGAGGAGGATCCTGCAGACGCAGTCAGAACATCGTTTTCGAGAGGAATCATTCAGCTGAAAAAACAAGTAATTTAATTAATTTATTGTTCTAGTGTTGTTTGATGTTTAAACTGTCAAGATAAAAATTGTTTGTTTTTTTAAATATAGATGTTTGCGATGATTATTGGGCTTACGTAACGTCAGAATACCCATTTGGTCGCGGAGAATGTTGATGAGAAGGCCAAACGTTACCGTTATATGGTCTCTTTTTAGGATGGTTGTGTTTGTTTTATTAGAAAAACTGCTGTGATGGACAGCACTGTTAGCTAATGAAATGATATTGAGTTATATTCAATTTTGTTTGCTAAAATTTTGTCAAACAATTCGTCTTTTTCAACGAGTGATTTTTTTAACAGATATTTTGGTAACACTACAATAAGGTTTCATTCGTTAATATCAGTTACATAATACACAGTTACACTACATTAATTAACATGGACTAAGAATGCAGATTTACTAATACATTATTAAAATTAAAAGTGAACACTAGTTGTATTTTTATTAACTAATGTTAACAAAGATGAATAAATACAGTAACAAATGTATTGTTCAATGTTAATGCTAGTTAACACATTAAATAGCCTAATTTTAACAAATGAGACCTTGTTGTAAAGTGTTACCAATATTTTTAACTGCTGCGTGAACTCTTGGCAACAACATTTGTCAAACCTATGTGCTTAAACTAATGCTTAAGAATGCCTCACAATATATATTCCTTTATTTAAAAGATGCAGTTCAGAGAAACACTCATGGCTAATGTTGCTGTCGAGGATCCATGAACTGGCAGCAGATCGAGGGGCAGACACAAGATAAGTTTAAATCTATATTAAAAACACACCTCTTTAGCCTAGCATATACATAACACACTCTCACATTTCTGTAATTCACATCCGTTAAAGGTAGCTACACCGAATGTACTTGTTACATCGTAAGAATGGCATCTATGCTAATGTTAGTCTCTCTGTCTCATTCTTATCCCAAGGTTAGGCTACTGTAGTCAGCCGGATCTAGTCCGCATCCAGACCAGATAGTGGACCTGCACCCTGAGATGACCACAGTGAGCCCTGAATGCCAGACGAGAACAACACAACTAGACGAGACCTAGAAACAAACATCTGTGAAGACCTTGTTGACAGTCCTCGAGAACCAGACCAGTCCTCCACACAGACCCAACGGCCAGCGTCAACTCCCCTCTCACCAACGCCGGCGTGATCTCATGAAGGTAAAAGAGTAGTAAAACTGAAGAACATAGATGTGAATTTGAGAACTTGTACAATAAATATTTGTACTTGAAAACCTGTTGAATGTTGAGATTTTAACTCGCAGACAATAGTCACAAACCTGTATTTTGAATTTGAAGCTGCAGACAAGTAGTCACAAATGTGTAAAATGCCATTCACAGAAATACAATGACATACACAAACTTGTATTCGTTCATTCACATTCGCAGAACAACCTCAATTAGGCATTTGCAACTTCTCAAATCTGCCATTGCTATTTCAAATCTTCACGCATTGACTTTGCAACTATTTTCGCAATATATTAGATGCATAACTAACTTGTGCATTTGTAAACTGAGTGCATTTGAGTGGCGGTGAGAGAGAAAGGAGGGGCAATTAAAAAAATTGCAATGACAGATTTGAGAAGTTGCAAATGCCTAATTGAAGTTTTCACATTGAAGCTGTGAGTGTAAATTTTATTGTACAAGTACAAATATTTATTGTACAAGTTCTCAAATTCATATCTACATGCTCTCGAGTTTTGCTACTCTTTTACCTTGATGTAAATCTTTTCCAATCTTCAAGCAAAAGGAGCTGAATAAAATACTCTGAATGATATCAATCCACACACACCATGTGCGTTGTTTGGCCAGAGGAGAACTGCATATTCTAACCTTCTTTCTTTATATAAATAAATAGATTTATCAAATGTGCACTCAGACTGAACTACAGCGTCTATAAAGTCGAAGCGTGTCAGGGAGAGACTGTGTGGTCGCTCCCTACAACCCCAGGACACGCCAATACGATCCTCCGACGATACTATTCTATAGGAGAGCGTGAACACTGAGCTCGAATGAGTCACGGACAGTGTGCAAAGAAAAGGCAACAGTCTAAAGGGACGCTCACACCAAGAACGAGAACTATAACGAGAACTATATTTAATTGCGTCCACACCAACGAACGATAACAGTCTGCTTATTCTAAGCTCGCGCTGCGGTTTTAAAGTGTGTAACGTCATTGAAGGTTTTTGCTGTTCTTGTTGCCTTTACAGACTTTAACCAGCAGATGTCCTCAGCATGCTGTGTTTCGAGTGAAGCTTGTGTAATGAGCTAATAATCTAACAGTGAATTTAGTGGAAGTCAATATATATAGTGGAATAATAACAACACCTAGTGTTTTACACCGCAACTTTAAAAGGAAGCAAGACTATGTTGTCGATGCCTGAGGTAAAACTTCTGTTTATTCAGAACGTGAACGATTATTTTCTATATCCATTTTCTTGAAAAGGGGGTTTGACTTGTTAAACAGTGGTGGATTTATCTGGACTCGGCGATTAACTTCTCCACAATGTCTGCCATTTTAAATGTGCGAGGCCTTAAATAAGAATGGATTCTGATTGGCTGTCGGTGTTTTATCGTTCGATAGCTGGGAAAAAATCGTTCTGAAAGTGATCCCAACGATATCGTTTCTCTATATCGTTATAGTTGTGGTGTGAACTCTGCTATTCTTTAATACTGAGAATTTTTTTAGAACTACATCTTTATCGTTATGGAAAATATATAATGAAATATCCACATAAAAGTGTACAAAAGGCCCGGACGTCCTTAAATGTCCTGGACGTTTTAGACCAGGGGTTTTCAAAGTGGGGGCCGCCAGGGGGCGCCAGGGGGGCCGCAGCAAGTTGGAAGAATTTTTTTTTTTATTTATTTTTTTTTATATTTATATTATTATGAGTATTATAGCATTATAATAATTTGTCGCATAGCCTATCTGAACATTATACTTGTAATGCTAATCTGTTAGAGATGCACCGATTGATTGGCTGGTGACCGGAATTGGACGATTTTCATGTGATCGGCAATCGGCCAGTCAGTCTGACATATGCCAATTTTATGCCGGTCTAAATGCACTCGGGCGGCGCATGATTAACATCGCGCAATATCAGCATCACACGAGCACACGGAACGCACGTTTGAGACCGCAAGCGCGAGTGGCGCGTATTTTTCCGGCGTGCATGTTAATCAATAAGTGCATTCACACCGCGAGCAGGAGCAGCTCGTGAGCTATTGGAGCAGCTCGTGAAGCGGTTTCAGCGCAGAGTCTATTTTTGCTGCGCAGCTCAGGCTCAATTAAAGTGAAAGCACACTTTTGATGGACAAAACACATGATTTCACTTTGTCTTAATTTTCTTTTCTGACATAGCCTACTCCAGTTCTTGTTAAAACACACTAGACATGCAAATTATATGAATTTTAGCCACTTTTTGTATATATAGATAGATAGATAGGTAGATATAGATATAGAAAAATAGAAAATAAATATTTGTGTGTGCTGTAAAGTGGTTAGAAAAAAATGTATCGGAATCGGCTAAAATCTGTATCGGCAGGTCAAACTCAATGAAAAATTGGAATCGGCCTAGAAAATTGGAATTGGTTTATCTCTATAATCTTTCTGATAGGCTGATACTTGGATGTCTTTTTTATTTTTTCCACTAATAAACAAACATTGTTATATTGTTTTGATTGATACTGTGAAGCTGCTTTGATACAATCTGTATTGTGAAAAGCGCTATATAAATATATTTGACTTGACTTGACTTGATATCAAACACCATCACATAATCTGATGTTCACCTAGAGGTTTTATTTATTTATTTCTACATTTGCTGTAGTATTGTCGATGGGTTTAATAACAAATCCTGCAAAGGGGGGCCTTGGCCAGAACCTATGGTATTTGGGGGGCCTTGTCATGGAAAAGTTTGGGAACCCCTGTTTTAGACCAATCACAGCGTGCGGGGTTGCTATAGTGACATTCGCGCTGAGGCGAACTGTGAGGGAGAGAAAAGATGCATCGCAAATGTTAATGGAAATGCTCGATAGTTAGCATAGTTAATTTGTAGTGTTCGACGATTATTCAGCTGGTATACATGTACATTGAGTCGCTGTGTGCGTACATACCAAGTAAGTTCATATTTCTATGTTTGTTCTGTGGATATTCAGAAACTGGTAGTCTATGTTCATCAGCGCGAGCACCAGTCGATTAGCATGAATATGCTGTATTACTTTCTATGCAGTATTATTTCGGAGTTTCTATATGTTACTAATGTAATGTATTAGATATTATGTTATTATTGGTTGTACGGTTACTTTGGAGATGATTATTATCACGCGGTGATCAGCGATCTATCCTGAATATATGGCATGTCTAGTGGAACGCATTTACGTGCTATCAGCGCCTTCTTGTGGCGATGTTTAGTATAATTATTCTGTCTAATAATACTTCTTTATGGGATTGTATATAGCCTGAATGCTGATAATGTTTATGTTATGTATAATGTTTATGTATCCTAATGTTTATCTCTTTGTTTGATTTGTTATAGAACCACACTCACATACCCCATATGTAAATCTACCAGCTCTTCAGTAAAAGTAAAGCTTAAACCCTGCTTGGAGTATCTGTTCAATTAAGCGTCAACTTATACAGTTCTGTCCGACTGCCTGCTGCGTTTCACATCCTTTAAAAGTAGTTTACAATCGAACCTCTTCAGTTTAAAAGCATAATTTATAGAAGCATTATGAAATCCTTTGCAGCTGCTGCTTCATCTGCCAACACAACTCTTACTGTAATCCTCTGGTCGACGCGTTCTGGGACGCATTAAAATAAACTGTCCTGACTCCTGATCTTCTGAAGTCTGTACAGAGCAAACATCAAACATTTAAACTGGACTGTTCTTCTTTCGCTCTTCACTTGTCCTGTGTCGGTGTGTGGAGTAAATCTGTATATCCAGTAGAGACAGCGCCATTCATTTTTAAATCGTACTTTCTCAGCAAACATGAATCATGTAGGCTACACGTCCGTTTTGCTGCGATATTAACAATAACATTTTGTTGATGATACAATATAAATACAAAATACTTCATCAATAAAATAGCTTCGATACTGAGGAGATAAGACTTCAAAACAGACCTCGCGACGAAAGCAGTCCGATTACAGAACAAATTACTCTTTTGAACTGAGTCTTTGAATGAGATTTTATATATTAGTATATATTAATTAATAAAACATGTTTAATGAAATATATTTTTGTTTTAAATATATAGCCTAGTTAATGTCAAGTATTATTCACACTCCAAAATATATTACACAGAATTGTTTTAAATGTACGTATTATTGAAATTCATTTTCATGCAATTGCATTTCTTATCCTCTACAAATACCATGTAGGCTACTGATTCATCGTTATTCTACCACTATACACTCGACGATCGCCGTCTGTGTTTGATTGGTCGAGTCTCCCCGCTGGTCCTGTGTTTGTGCTCGACTCGTCATGTCTGCCGTGAAGATGGCGGCGCTCGGTGTGTGTCGCGGGATTCTGAAGGAGATCCGGATCGCGAAGGGTTCCGATTACAAACACACTCTCGGTTATAAATATGTGCTGGAGCAGTTCAGGAGGAACCAGGTAACAGAACCGATACCGGCTGCTCGATGTGTGTATGTGCGTCATGAAGAGATGCTCGATAGAACAGTGTGTGTGTCATGAACAGATACTCGATGTGTGTGTCTTGTGTGTGTGTCATGAAGAGACGCTCGATATAACTGTGTGTGTGTGTGTGTGTGTGTGTGTGTGTGTGTGTGAACCTGAAGGGATTCCATCTAACGTTACTGACTCACTGAAACCGATGTGATCTTGATCAGATGTAGAAGAGTACAGTTCTTTTGCGCATTATTGATCATAAAAGTCCGTCTACAGACAAGTTGAAATTATATTATATTCACATAATATTTACTGCTATCAAAAAATTATAATATATAACGTACAATAAACATTTTTTAAAAAAAAGTATTATGAAAAATTAAATAATAATTTCATTATATGTATAATGTATTAATATAATATATTTTAAATATTATCAAAAAATGTATATTTATTAAATTATTATATATTATATTATCAGATATATACTTAAAATATATTAATATTATAAATAATAATTTAATGAAGTAAAATAGAAGTAAATGATTAAATATTTTCAAAATATATTTAGTATAAAATTGATTGTAATGAATAATATAATTATATATATAATTATGAAAAAATTAAAATTTTAGTTTTATAAATTATGGTCATAATTAAGTGTAATAATAATATATTTAAGTAAAAATATATTTATATTTAAGTAAATTTTACAGTTTTGAAAAATAGTTTAACTTACTAAATTATAATAATATATTTATATATTATATTATATAAGTATAATATAA
The DNA here is from genome assembly GCA_031834385.1 of Semotilus atromaculatus. Classification (NCBI taxonomy): domain Eukaryota; kingdom Metazoa; phylum Chordata; class Actinopteri; order Cypriniformes; family Leuciscidae; genus Semotilus; species Semotilus atromaculatus. The sequence goes on from JAULUF010000031.1 coordinate 953,221, forward strand.
TATTAACTTAAGTAAATATTTTACAATATCATACAATATTATACCAGTAAAATAATTTTTACACACAAAATAATTAATATATTTATTTTCTAATTATGAAAAATAAAACTTAGAAATGAACCATAGATATAAATAATGATGTTTTACTAATATATGTTGTGTGTATGTGTGCTCAGTGGCGTTGGGTCAGACGGGGTCAGCGGTGCGTGTGTATTAATGAGCGAAACATGACCTTCAGCTCATCAAGCTGCTTTTTCCACATTAAGATCCTGCTGAATGTGATGTGTGTGTGTTTCAGGTGTTTTTCCACACGAGTGTGTGTTTCAGCTGACCAGTGTGTGTGTGTGTTTCAGGTGACCGGAGCGCAGCTGTGCCGAGCGCAGGCGGAGGCTCTGCATGCGGCGCAGTCGTACCTGTGTCTGCTGAGCTCCACGCGTCTGCACCTGCGCCTGCACCTGCGCTACCACTCGCCCCGCGCAGACGTGCGCATCGACCAGGCCGCCGGACTCGTGGGGCTCCGGCTCCCCAAGCAGCCCGGGGGCAAGGGCTGGGAGACCTGAGTGTGTGTGTGTGTGTGTGTGTCAACCAGTGTGTGAGAGCGGCTTCATCTCTGTTCCTCTTATAATAAACTCACTTTACAATCATCAACGCTTGTGTCTCTTACTCAGTGGAAAAACACTCTTCAAAATAAAGCTGGGAGTTTCTCAGCGAAGAACCTTTCAATAAGGGTTGGGGATCGTTTGAATATTATGATTCCAATTTCGATTCCTGTTCTTCTCAATTCCAATAAGGTAAAAAAAAAAACTTAGATATCATTCACATTTAGTCTTATTGCAAAACATGTAATTGTAGCTGAAAATCATGAACATAAATCAACAGGATAAAGAACACTTACACAAGAAACGTTTGCCTGTGGTTCAAAAACACCATAGAAAAACAACTATCTGAACTAATATACACCTCAAGCATTATTAAAAGACAAGTAAACACTGCTTTTTTTTTTTTATTACTATCGCAAAAGAAAAGTCTGTCGGTCAATATATCAGTGAAATCGGTTGACTTTAGCAATCTTTGTTGCATTATATTCTTTGCATGCCTGTAACTCAAGAGGTATGAAAGATATCTCAAAAATGAACATACCACACAGGAGTTTGTCGAAAACCAGAATGTAAAATCATATTAAGACTCTATATGGTTCATCTCCAGAGATATGGGGATCTCGGCGTGGCTCCATGAGTAAAATGGTAAATATTACTCATTTTCAATTAATGAAAACCAAATGTGGGTCACTTTGCAAACAGCTGATACTAATTGTGTTTAAAGAGGAATCGTCACCCTCAGCACTACACTTCCCATCATCCTCCCTGGCTCACACACTCCTCTATCACCTGCAAACCTTCACCCTCAGGTCCATTCCAGAGGTAGAAGAAGAAGAAGTTTTATTTATTTAGCGCCTTTACATTGCTCAAGGTCGCTTTACAATTGTGAATTACAATACATTTACATACACACACAAATTACAGTCACGTAGGATACATAGTCACATTAAGTGAAATACATGTTAAATAGATATGTTTTTAACTGAGTCTTGAATGTAGCCACAGATGAGATATTTCGAAGTGTGAGGGTCAGGGAATTCCACAATGTTGGCGCATTAACACTAAAAGACCTTCCACCTACTGTAGACAACCGGAAACGAGGGATGGACAGTAAATCAAGTTCAGCTGATCTAAGAGACCGTGCAGGGCGGTAGATGTAAAGTAGATCAGACAAATATGTGGGTGCAAGACCGTTTAATGCCTTAAATGTTAAAAGCAAAACCTTAAAGTGGATACGTGATGCCACGGGTAGCCAGTGAAGGTCGTGAAGCAGAGGAGTAATGTGAGCAGAACGTCTGGTGGAGGGGAGACTCTCGCTGCTGAGTTTTGAACATACTGTAATCTTGCAATAAGTTTTTTTGGCAGACCAAGAAATAAAGCATTGCAATAATCTAGCCGTGATGTGATTAGTGCATGAATTAAGGTTTCAGCGTCAGCTAAACTGAGAGAAGATCGTAGACGAGCAATATTTCGAAGATGAAAGAAAGAGTTTTTGACAAGAGAAGAAATATGAGAGCTAAAAGATAGAGTTGAGTCGAATAAGACACCAAGGTTGCGAATCAATGACGAAGGCTTAACATGAACTCCATCAATATAAAAGGACTGGTCCATCCTTTTGACTGAGGCAGTAGAGCCGATCACTAATATATCCGTTTTTTTATCATTTAATTTGAGGAAATTAAGGGACATCCAGTGCTTGATGTCCCTGATACATGCAGTGAGTGAGTCAGGCAGGGTTGGCCTATCAGAGCTGGTGCTGAGATAAATTTGAATGTCATCAGCATAGCAGTGGAATTGAAGTTCATGCCTGCGTATGATGTTACCAAGTGGATGTATGTAGATTATGAACAATAGTGGACCAAGCACTGAACCCTGAGGAACACCCTGTGTAAGTGAAGCAGTGGCAGATCTAAATCCTTGTATGCTGATATAATACTTTCTGTCGCTGATATAAGAAATGAGCCAGGAAAGAGCGGAACCAGTGATGCCAATGTCAGAAAGCCAAGAAATAAGTAATTCATGGCAGACCGTGTCAAAAGCGGCGCTTAGATCAAGGAGCATCAAGATGTTTATCAACCCTGAATCCATTGATAAAAGAATGTGTCTACACCCAGTAATGTTATTCAATATGGGCCACTATGATCAGAAGCAAGGGACGTCTACTGGAGGGAGGAAATGATGAAGTGAATGGTTGACTATCTTGTTCTATTCTATTTGTTTCAATTCAAATTAATTACATGTGAACAATTAATCAATGACAGTCAGTAAATTAAAACAAAATATTGTCATCAACTCTTCTATTGTTCCTTCTAGGCTGAAAGATTCAACAACTCAACAGCTTCAATTCAATGAAGTTTCATATTTTTCACTCAATGTGTAAATAAAGTGGACTCTCAAAACTCAACACTTTGTCTGTCTCTTTCACCTTAGCCAAAGTAAATAATAAACAATAATAAACAAAATATTACATTCAAAATGTACAAAACCCAAAGTACAAAAAGTGTGATTATAAATTCAATTTGATCCAAAATAAATCCAGATATAGAAGTTCTTCCAATAATTCACTTTTCTTTTCAAAACAAAACAGTAATTGGAAATACAGAACCCAACAATTTGAATCAGTTAAACAAATGATCAAACGACTCAATTGATTGGAGCTTGCGAATCAAATGGCTCAGTTCAGAGAGTCATGTAACTCTCTTTCAATCGGTTTGAGTTCCAAAAAATAAAGTCTTTCCTTTTCAAGGGCAAAAATCAATAAATTCGAGGAAATAGTCTTTCGTGTCCGAAAAAACGAGAGAAATCAGAATTGTCCTACCATTTGATGGTCAGAAAGCACAGTTCAAAGTCGAACGGGTCCGTGGGCAGCTAGCTCGCCATTTGTGCACACAATCATGTCATTTAATCAGACAATTCCTCTCCAGGAGATTATGTTTGGCACAAAGCAGGAATCTCTCGCAGGGGATCACATAGGCAGAAACACAGAACAAACAAAAAAACCAGCCTTGCAAAATACAAGGCAAACACAATAATTAACATTGTTGTAACAAATCATATAGTACATGTCCAAAATAACACATCAATCTAACTTCTTGACATTAATTAAACTCATCAATGCTTGTAAATAAATCGCTCACATTTTATGACACAATTAGCATTTTTTAACATTGCATGTGGTAGCTTTACTCAGCTCACGCATTGCACGTGGCCAGCTCAAACTCAACTTTTATCTTTTAATCATATCTTTTATATGAATCAGATTAATATCTGAATTTTCACTCACCAAAATGAAACAGAATCACTATTTCACAAAAGGAAGTTTATCCACATCGCTTCACTCTCAAATCCAATCTATTCTCCTCCAATATTCGCTTCACTCTTCTCTCTCTTCGACAACACTACTTCAGCTGATGCATCCAAAATCCAACTTTCCAGGCGCTCTTAATGTTTAATGCAAGGAGTTTCGGAAGAAACACTCCACTTTTGTCTAATCTGCGCTGATCTGACTCTCTCATCTGCTCGTTGCTGGAAGAAGCGCCCGCGCAGCCTGTGGGCGGGTTTTATCAATGTGCCACTAGTGTTAGCTCACGGAGGTGTCAATCACTGCAGCACACTGTGTGATTGGGTAAATCTCTTTTCAGTCCATAACACCCTTTTTTCTCATAACTTTTAACTCTTTATTAGTCACCAGTGTTCCCTGGGTTACAAATGTCATTAACCACACGCAGAAGAGCAGTTTCAGTGCTGTGCGATTGGCGAAAACCTGACTGAAAAGGTTCAAAAAGACCATTAACATCCAAATAAGATCGTAATTGCGAAGCAACAACCTTTTCAAGGATTTATCTTGCAAAAGTTAAATTAGATATTGGTCTGTAATTGTCCATGTTTAGATGGTCAAGTCCTGGTTTTTTAAGAATGGGGGTCACAGCAGCCGTCTTTAATTCTGTTGGGACAATGGCGGAAGCCAGACTACAGTTTATCAAATGCGTTATGAATGGTGCAACCTCTAGGACACACATCTTAAGCAAGACAGTAGGTGTAGGATTGAGCCGGCAGGATGTGGAATTTGACTTCACAATTAGATCACTTATGGCAGCAGGAGTAGTCAGAGTAAAAGCACAGAGAAAGTTTGTTGAGTGAGCTGGACCAGATAACATTAAATTTGCGTCACTTGTATGAAGAGTGTTTTTGGTGATGGATTCAGTGATTGACTTCAGTTTGTCTGAAAATTTTTTAGAAAAGCTATTCAATAAGCACCCCTGAGCCTGAAATAACATGTTGAGGTGGATTTGTGAGTTTGTTAACCATAGCAAAGAGTGATTTGGGCCTGCACGTGGAATTCCTAATGGTAGAGGAGAAATAAGAGGATCTTGCGTTGTTAAGGGCTGTACGGTACTTGAGCAAATGTTCTTTAAGAGCCAAGGAGTGCACAGTGAGTCCAGTTTTTCTGTATAATCTTTCTAGGCGGCGACCCTCAGTTTTCTTAATTCGAAGTTCAGGAGTGAACCAAGGTGAGGTATGAGTAGATGGAACCAGTCTAGTTTTAACCGGAGCATGCATCTCAAGTGTTTGAGACAAAGCATTATTGTAGATACACCAGATTTCTGACGGACAATTAGATAGTAGACATTCTGACAAGGTAGAAGTTGGATTCACAGAATTGATTTTACGATAAGTCAGAATTCTTTTCAGAGGTGATATAGATATTGGAAAACTACAACTGAAGTTTATGAGTTTGTGATCTGAAAATGCAAAATCAGAGTCACTAACAAGAATATTGTTCAAGCCAGATGTACATATGAGATCCAGTATATGACCTCTGGAGTGAGTAGCAAAAGTTACATGTTGAGTCAAGTTGAAACAGTCCAGCACAGACATCAGTTCTTTGCATTGTGCAGTGTTTTCGTGTATATTAAAATCACAAAGCAAAATAACAGATGGATGACTGCCACAGACAAGAGTGAGTAACTCACTAATATCAGAGAAAAAGTCAGAGGGACAATTTGGAGGTCGGTAAATTAAGATTACAGCCAGTGACGTTTGGCCAATCATTTTCAGGGCAAGGTATTCAAATGTTGTAACATCGTGGAACTCGATCTTGGATATTTTAATAGTACCCAGGTGGAGTTAAGAGGTTGAAGTTAAAAAGTACTGGAGGTGACTCTAGTCCCCGTCCAGTCCAGAGGTGACTCCAGTCCCAATCTCCCACCCAGAGTCCAGAGGTGACTCCAGTCCCAATCTCCCATCCAGTTCCAGACTCCAGTCCCAGTCTCCCACCCAGAGTCCAGAGGTGACTCCAGTCCTAATCTCTCATGCAGTTCCAGACTCTAGTCCCAGTCTCCCACCCAGAGTCCAGAGGTGACTCCAGTCCCAGTCTCCTGCCCCGAGAGTCCAGAGGTGACTCCAGTCCCAGTCTCCCGTCCAGAGGTAATTCCAGTCCCAGTTCAGAGTCCAGAGGTAACTCCAGTCCCAGTCTCCCGTCCAGAGTCCAGAGGGGACTCCGGTCCCAATCTCCCGTCCAGAGGTAACTCTAGTCCCAGTTCAGAGTCCAGAGGTAACTCCAGTCCCAGTCTCCCGTCCAGGGTCCAGAGATAACTCCAGTCCCAGTCTCCCATCCAGAGTCCAGAGGTGACTCCAGTCCCAGTCTCCTGCCCCGAGAGTCCAGAGGTGACTCCAGTCCCAGTCTCCCGTCCAGAGGGGACTCCGGTCCCAATCTCCCGTCCATAGGTAACTCTAGTCCCAGTTCAGAGTCCAGAGGTAACTCCAGTTCCAGTCTCCCGTCCAGGGTCCAGAGATAACTCCAGTCCCAGTCTCCCGTCCAGAGTCCAGAGGTGACTCCAGTCTTAGTCTCCCGCCCAGAGTCCAGAGGTGATTCCAGTCTCCCGCCCAGAGTCCAGAGGTGACTCCAGTCTCCCATCCAGAGTCCAGAGGTGACGCCAGTCCCAGTCTCCCATCCAGAGTCCAGAGGTGACTCCAGTCCCAGTCTCCCATCCAGAGTCCAGAGGTAACTCCAGTCCCAGTTTAGAGTTCAGAGGTAACTCCAGTCCCAGTCTCCCGTCCAGAGTCCAGAGGTAACTCCAGTCCCAGTCATCCCGTCCAGAGTCCAGAGGTGACTCCAGTCCCAGTCTCCTGCCCCGAGAGTCCAGAGGTGACTCCAGTCCCAGTCTCCCGTCCAGAGGTA